>QLPN01004686.1:0-29312 GCA_003314395.1 Albatrellus ellisii | reverse complement strand
GAACTATCAATTATATTCAACTTTCTGTCTATTGTTCATCTACTTCTGCTTATCTATCATTGTTTCCTTTTATTCTGTGTTGCTACATATATCTTCAACTGTGATCATGTCTTATTAGTTGATACTTCAATCCAACAGGTGTTCACTCTATCTTCACATTGTGCAAATCTCTTGGTAAGTTCTGTTCATACCATCTTTTTAAACAATAACATGTTGGGCAGAATGTTCAGACAAGCAAGGACATGGATGAGTAGTGATCATTGTCACTACAATCCACCTGCAATGATATGATTCTATTGATTTTCCAGTCTACAATAGTGACCATACAGTTGATATTTCTATTTTGCTTTGTGTTTTTGCAGTTTTAAGAGGTGTTTTTTTCTGTCCTTCTATCTATTTGTAACCTACAATACTACTGCATCCCATCATTGCTATGGGTATGGATTTTCATGGCTGATAGCCAGTGATGATCAATAGGGATGGGGACAGGACAGGGACATTCACAAGGTCTGTTGCAACTTATGTATAATGACACAGATAAATATTTGATTGTATCTTATTTAGTCAATGTTGCAATACAGCAGGTCTATACTTTACAGCTGGAGAGATAATTGGAATTGCTCTGTAAGTTGGGGTTGGTCTGGAAATTGGACTTGACCAGTAGATAGATAGAGTATGTTTATGCTGCAACAAGCTATGTATACTTTCACAGATGATGTCTTATAACTTGATGTTGCAACACAACATGTTTTTACACTAGGGATGGGGACAGGAACAGGGCAGGGACAGGGATAGGACAGGGACATTGGTGAGGAATGTTACAACTTGATTAACTATGTCTGATTCAGTTAATGTTGCAATGCAATAGGTCATTACTTTATAGCTGGAGAGGCAATTGGAATTGGTAATGTGTCAGCTGGAGAAATGATTGGAATTGGTCTGTAAGTTGGGGTTGGTCTGTAAATTGGACTTGGTCTGTAGATAGATAGAGTACTATTTTCTGTTGCAACAACCTATGTATACTTTCACAGATGATGCCTTATAACTTGATGTTGCAATGCAACAAGTTTTTACACTAGTGTGGATGAGGGTGAGTGCTTAAGTGGCACATGTGCAAGATGGACAAAACAGTGACTGTGGTAGCTTGCCTTGAAGGCAGCCAGTGCAGGGAGAAGAAGGGGAAGAAATGGTAGGAGGAGTGAAGCTGGAGAGTTGAGAAGGACCAATGTGTTGAACAACTTCTTCAGACAAGTGTCCAAGCCACTCATGCCAGAGATGGATGGTAGGAGTAGCAATGGAGTGGGGTGCAATGGGCATGCAGAGGTCAACCCAGTAAGTGCCGTTGTGCAGGTGTCCAATGCTAAAGGGCTGATTATCTTTGGA
Organism: Albatrellus ellisii; assembly: GCA_003314395.1. Lineage (NCBI taxonomy): Eukaryota > Fungi > Basidiomycota > Agaricomycetes > Russulales > Albatrellaceae > Albatrellus > Albatrellus ellisii. The sequence goes on along the minus strand of QLPN01004686.1, from coordinate 27,929 downwards.
GATAGAGCAGGTCCCATTTTCATAGGTGGTATGGAAACTGAGACAATCTAACTTGCTGATAGACAGGAAATGACTGGAGGCTCCTGGTACATGCAGGACTTCAGAAAGACACAGGGAGATCTTCTTTTTGTCCAGCAATATATGTTGTCATGCACAAGTTCCTTTTCCAATGCAGGGAGTTGTTGACCCATTTCAAACTGTTATGTTGTGGAGGGTGGTTTCTGTATAAGCAGTTAGATCATCACAATGCAGTGTGATATGATTGGTACACCCAGAGTCCAACATCCAGGCAGCAGGCCCCCCAGCATAGTAGCAAGTGTCAAATATGGAGGTGGAAGATGAAGACAAAGTGTTAATGCTAGGTGATGTTTCTACCCCATCCTTCCCTTTCTCCTTCTGCTTCTGTTTCTCTAATCTAGCCTTCACATCATCTGGCATACTGTGCAGACTCCAACAATTTTCAACTGTATGGCTCTTCTGCTTGCAATGTGTACAGAACAATGTGTTTCATTGGCTGCCAGTGGATGGAGCATGGAAGGCAGAGAGTGTGGAGTGAGGGTGTGCCCTTGCTTCTTCACCCAGGATGCATCTGTGAATGGTAGGAATGATGTCTGATGAGGTGAGAACTGTGGAGGAGAAGGGGCTCCAAGGTGATGGGAGTGCATGGAGTAAAATAAAGTACATTTGTTGGTCACTGATGTCTACTCCTGACATTGCCAGTCTGTCCTGCACTACCAGGAGTGTGTCAATCTGTGGAGTGAGAGGTTTGTGAAGATCATATTTGCAAGTGAACATAGATTGGAATTCCATGAAGGCAGCAATGGCAGTTTGTCAACCATAGGTGGCTTTTAATAGTTCCCATGCCCAGTGCACAAGGATGGCTTTAGAGGAAATGAGGATAGAGGGCTGTGTGGTACAGTGCATAGATATGATGGCTTTCACAATATTGTTGTTGTTGTGCCATGTTTGTATCTTGTCTAAGTTGGTAGTTGTTCTGATAGGTAGCCCATCTGGTACTTCAGTGGTGCTGACAATGGGAGTGATGGATGGTTTTGAGATGGTATACCAACCCCCATGATGATAAGGGCTGATTTGACCATGTTAGCCCATTGACAGTAGTTTTCTGATCCTTCAAGAATGATATGGATTTTTGGTATGGATACAGAGTTGGAGGGCTGAGTAAGGAGGAGTATAGTAGTGACAAGGATAAGTTTGGGTGAGAGAGTAGAGCTTGTGAAAGTGAGAGTGAGAGTGAGAGTAGAGAGTAGAAAGCTGCATATGACCTGGGCAGGGCCCATAACCTGTGAAACACAGGTCATACACAGTGAGGGAACTAGAATAGTTCTTGTCTACATAGACCATTGCTATAAGCTACTTATAGTAAGTATCCTGGTGCATGGACCATGGTTAGTATGACTAGAGGAACTGTGTATGTGTATGTACAGATGTATGTGTGTGTGTACAGTAAGTATCTGAAAAAGGAAGGGTAAGTTAGTCAGCATACAAATGTGTCACAAACTTCACTGTGCCCTGCACCTCATGATCAATCAGCCCCTGGCCAACCTGCTTCCAAACCCACTGCTTTCCATCTGACCCAATTCTGTTGGTTTTGGTCTCATCTGACCAAATAATCCTCTTCCAGTCCTCTACAGTCCAGTTTTGGTACTTCAAAGTGAAGGCTAAGCATTTCTTGTGATGTACTGCAGAGAGTGGTGGCCTTTTCTTCTTTGTTACAGCCTTCAATGAATGTCAGTTAAGAACTCAGTGCACAGTTTGTGAGGAGACAGGGTTGGGGATGATGGAATTGATGTGCTTTGTGGCCTGGACAGCATTGGAGACCTTTCCTGTGGTGATTTGTGTAATGATAGTGCATTCAGAGGTGGCAGAGAGCTTGGAAGGATGACCAGAATGAGGTGACTGATGGTTGAGAAGGATGTTTTGGAGGACCCTGGCAACTGTAGGCTGGCTAACACCAAGAGAGGAAGCAATTTTACAAGTGGATTGACCATTGCTGGCTAGAGCAATGATGTTTTCCTTCTGAGCAGAGGAGATAGAGTGCATGGGAGAATTGAAAAGCATTGAGTGGGTTGGCAGTGCTTTTATAACTTCAGTTGAAGTGGTTGCTAAGATACAATCTCTATGGCAACCATCTGTCAATCACATATCTGTCAAAGTTTGACAGATCTGTCAGACTTTGACAGTTCTGACAACCAGTTACAAAATTGATTCAATGACATTCTAGATTGAACTGTCTGTATCTCCATGGATACTGATCCAGATTATGTAATTCATCTTCCAATGTATAGCCCTGATGTTCTAGTTTCAGACATCAACTTACACTTTGGTCTTATTTGTTCTGGTTCCTGAGTTAATCAGCAAATAATGAGAAAGTGCAAAACATTGAATCAATTTTGGAAGTCACTGTAAATACTGTAGTATTATAAAGGAAAAGAGATAGAGTCCTTACTATAAGTAGGAGCTAAGCTCAACAACTGTCGTTAATACAATACTTATAGTAAGGAAGAGTAAAGAAAAACAAAACAAAAAAACAAAAAAAAAAACACATTACAAGGTGCCAAAGCAAGTGCCTCATAACAATTAGTCCTTTGTCTGTTTTAGCCCTTTCTTCAGTTGTTCAGCTTTGACACCAGTGTCGGCCTCACATTCTTCCTGTAGAATACAATTCTCTTCTTTCTACAATTGGCTGTGCTCTTTCCAAGCAACCTCCTTCAATAGTTTTTTGTGCAGAAGATGTTAAAGGAGGATAATGGACTTGTGGTATTGGCATTGCAACTGAGACTACTCTAGACACCACACTAAGTGGGGGACTGAAGTCTGAAGTGAGGAACTAGAGAACTAGCTGTGCCACTGAGGACTCCTTTATAGTATGCATAACTGTGGGGTATGAACCATAACAGTGGCCACATGTACATGTAAAATTAGAATCAGAATACATGAGCACAAGTAAAGATACAAGTAAATGTAACACAAAAGTCTGGAAATCCAAAATTAGAGAATTAGAAGAGAGTTGGTGAAGAGCCTTATAATAACAACAGAAGAACACATGTTTATATAACCTTGTTATTACAAAATGTTTTGCTGCAGAGTAGTGTGTTTCTGTTGGATTTGAGATGAATTGTGAAGGCTTCATCACAGTGTAGGATATGTCAGGTCTTGAGATTATCATGGTGTACAGGGGGGAATCTATGAGTCATTGGTGGTTCTGTTGTAGAGTGAAGGTGCAGGGTGTGTCAGATTTGTATAGAGATATGGAGGGAGGAAGTAGTGTGGCAGCAGCATTGCAGTCTGAGTGGTTGAATCACTCAAACATGTTGGATATATATGCTTCTTGGTCTATTTTGAGAGTGTGATTCAACCTGTTTCTGGTGATGTGAAGTCCAAGACAGGAGTTAATTTCACCTAAGTCAGTCATTTTGAATAGCTTGGCAAGCACTGCCTTATATGCCTTGACCTCTGCTAAGGATCCTCCAAAGACTGATATTATTCACATACAAGACAATAATGAGTGGTGAAAAGGAGGTGGTAGACACATATATACCCAAGTCTGAGAAGGTGCATGTGAATCTGAGATCTAGAAGTGTTGTTTGTGTGATGCCATTGTCTTGATGCTTGTTTGAGATTATAGATCATCTTGTTGAGTTTGCACACTTTATCTGCCTGTTATGAGGCAACTACTTAGGCACCTTGTAATGGACTTGTTTTTTCTTTTTTCTTTTTTCTTTTTTTGTCTCACTTACTATAAGCATAGTATTAACTATAGCTTGAGCTTAGCTCATACTTACAGTAAGGACTCTATCATTTTACCCTTATAAGTACTGTGGTATTTACTGCAGCTGAGGATACCTCAAAGTACTATAAGGCATCTTTCTTCCTTTTTTTAAATCTTCCTTTATTTATTATAACATTTACTTGCTAAGGACTATTACTATACAATTAGCAAGGACTTCTCCTTTTGTCTTTATTTTGTCTTGTTTGTTTCTCATTCATTTCATGCTTGTGGCTACTTACTTGTAGTTTACTATGGATGTGACATGGTCACATGATTTTGTTGATTGCTGTGCAATCATCATTGATCAGTGAACCTTAACTACTTGTACTATGTTTAAACACCCAGTTTTGTATAAGTAGTTGAAAGCCTGATGGTCTTAAGCCCCAGTCTTGTCAGCTTTGCAATCTAGGGATTCTCCTATACTGCACTTGACCTAAGCATGCCTTGTTCTCACTTTGAACTCCTAAAGAACTAAGTCTAAGATCTGTAAAGTCACTAAGTATCACTAAGACATCCTAAACTTGACATCCTGGATCCTTGGTTAGTCATTCGTGGCACCATCCTCATCACTATTTCATTGATCCCTCTTCATTGTCATCAGGAATGCTTACTATGCTTATCAAGCACATAACAACTACCTTGTTACCAGGAGTATAGTTATTGCAAACCTTCCCTAAGACTGTCCAATAGGCTGCCCTTAGCACCTCCTGCCTTTCTTGTTTGAAGCCCTGTGGTTGTGCCATGCAGATATCTTCCTCTAAATGACTGTTGAGGAAGGCTGATTTGATATCCATGGCATGTATTCATGGCTAGGAGAGCACATAGGGATTCAAAAACATGTGACTGCAAAGAAGGTTTCAGAGTAGTTAATCCCATGTTGTTATGTGAATCCCTTGTTGGAATTGCAAACTGGTACATGCATGACTTACTACTTCCTTTTTAGGCAACTTGGTAGAAATCAATGTGTGTGCAAACTTTCATCTCCAAGCCTCCACAGAAAACATATGACTACAGCTGCTTCTTCAATCACTCCACTACTATACAGTTCTAAGCCACAGGTAGTTGATTTAGCCAACCTATGATAACTTGTCTTTTTTTCCTCAGTTCTTGTGTTGTTTTTGAGACTGAGGTGAGACCTGTCAGGATGCTTTATTTTTCTTTGCATTTTATGATTTCTTTTACTATTATTGGATAAAATCTACTAGAGATATCTTATCTCATCTATATCAGATGAATCTTATCATCTATGACTCATTTCTCATTCATCATCAGGCTGATTACTATACAAGTATGACACATATTCTCACAGTTGCTTACAGAGCTTCTCACAGATGCTGCACATCCTTACTGATGCTGTGCAAGTCACTTATTGATCATTCACAGGAATGCTGTGTATTCCTTTATGATATACCTGCCCTACAGTAGATACATGGTCTGTGCACAGGTCTCTTTAGTATATATAGAGTACTTGTATCATACTCTTTCTTTAGCTGAATACATCTGGGATATCCATTTGCTTAAGCATGATCTTGTCAGGCATTGTTTTATGGCACATTTATCTCTTTATTTCTTTCATTTTCTTTTATGTTTTCCTTTGATGATATGATTAGATATGATCTTATCTTTCTGTTATCTCATCAGATCTTATCATATCTCACTTACTGTCGTTACATTCTAGACTATGAGGTCATACCATGATGTAGCTGCATGGTACCATAGCTTACTGTGGAGTTGTACTGTAGCATCTGCCCTAGAGTAGTGGCACTGGTCCATTGTGAGGCCAATGCTGAGCCGAAGCCGAACAATTGAAGAAAGACTAAAAAGGACAATCACACTTAGGCTAGCGGATATCCCAGATATATTAGCATATAGTAGAGAAGAGAGAAAAGAGTACTGTACCTAGTGGATATCCCAGATGATCAGAACTGGGGAATAAACCGCTAGGAGTCCTATGTATATATAGTATTGGAAAGAGCGCACAGACCATGCTGTACAGTATCAGGCAGGAGAATAGAAATGTAAAGCAATGACATCATATCTAAATATAGAGGGGATGCATAAGTGCTGACTGAGGCTCCACAGTAACTGTGAGAGTGATTGGTGATACTCCGCAGCAGGTGTGAGAAGGATTGGTGAGCATGCACAGTAAATGTGAGAAAAGAAGTATAACTAAATATAGAAGAGGCTGATCAGAGATTGGATGACATATGTGTCATCAGCCGATAAAGACAAAGAGAAAGAGTACATGACCATGGGAATTGCTTTGATAGATCAGGAGCGATTATAAGATCTATGATGATGACAGTATAAGAAAATAGAGGAAAATGAGGAGAAAAATAGGGAAAATAATAGTGGCCTGACAAATACCCCCTTCTTAAGGTGAGATGTCTTGATGAGCAAAGAATGGAGATGAACATGTGTGGTAGATGTCTTCAATTTCTCCTTCCATGGACTTGAAAGGAATGCCAGCAAAGAGTGATGGAGAGAGAGGAATGATGGAGGAAGACTTGGGCAATTCTTTCAAGTCTTCATATGATTTAGGAGTAATGACTCCATCATCATCTTCATCTGTAAAGTCATCTTCATCCTCAATAATACCAAAAGGAATTTCCTCATATCCTTCATCAAGAACTGGCAGAGTAGATGGATGTGTTTCTTCTTGAAGTCATCAAGCATAATGTGGTTGAGCCATCATCTCTGGTGAATATTCCATCTGGTAAAGGGAATAAATGGCTACCGAATGTATTGCTTGAGGATGTTCTTTATGGTACCTCTTGAGCATGTCAGGAACATTTTCCATCAATACTGAAGCAGGTTCCCAAGAATTTTCCTCTGTGGGGTAGTCCTTCCATTTGACCAGATATTGAACCTTACCACAAGAAAGATGACTATTGAGAATCTCTTCGACTTCATATTCTTCAATGCCATTCTTGATGACAGGAGGAGGAGGGGGATGAATTTCTCTTTCAGTGATGACATCTTTGATGAAAGGATGAAGTTTGACAACATGGAAAACTGGATGAATCTTCATCATCTTGGGGAGTTTAAGTTGATATACATTGTTTGAGAGTACTTCAAGTACTTCATATGGCCCAAGATGTTTGTGATCCAATTTCTTCATTGGTCTGCCTGTGTCAATATTGGTGGCTTCAAGCCAGACTTTGTCTCCAATGGCATAAACAGGAGTTTTGCCTTGATGTTCATCGTAAAACTTCTTCATATCATCTGCCACTTTCTTCAATGCTACCTCTGCTTCTTCTCTGATGTGTTTGAGCCCTGCTACAAACTTGTCCACTGAGTCGATTCTGGTAGATGTACGAGGTTCATGGCCCATTCAAGGATCTTGTCCATAATTCAGCATAAATGGTGAATATTTTGTTGCTGAATGAACACAATTGTTGTAAGTGAATTCTGCCATGGGTAACCAGCTTGCCCAATCATTTTGTTGATGGTTAATGAAGATATGGAAATATTGTTCAATTTCTTGATTTATCTGTTCTGTTTGTCCATCTGTTTGGGGATGATAAGCTGTAGATGTAGCCATTTGGATCCCCAATAAACAATTCAATTTGTGCATAATTTGTGACACAAATTGAGGTCCTCTGTCTGACAAAACCTTCTCTGGAAGACCATGATGTTTCCATACATGATCTCTCATCAGGTGTGCAACTCCTTCTGCTGTGACTGTCTCTGTCATTGGAATAGCATGAATCATTTTCGTGAAATGATCCACGACCATGAGAATAGAATCATTGCCTTGGCTTCCAGGCAATTTGATGATGAGATCTGTAGAAATGATCTGCCAAGGATGTGAAGGGATTTCGTTAGGTGTTAACTCTCCTTGTGGTTTTGTAGGGAAAGTCTTTGTCCTTTGGCATAAATCACATCCTTTGACATATTTCTCCACATATGATGCCATATTTGGGAACCAGAAATGTTGTCGAACCATTTCCAAGGTTTTCTTGTAACCTGGATGTCCTACTAGAGGTGAATCATGGCAGGTCTTCATCAGTTCTGCATACATTGTTTCTGGGACATAGAGTTTCCCATCATAGAAAAGTGTCTTCTTATCATCTTCACTCCATTGTGCGAATACTGCAGTTTTCCTCAAGTCTGCATCCAACTTGTCCCAAACTTTGTAGTTGTGGTCTTCTTTCTGTGCATCCATAATTTTCTTCAAAATAGGAGGGCTGAGTGCTGCAAGAGAAATCTTGTGTTTGAAAAATTCTGGCTTGAGCAAGATGATGTTCTTGTTGTCATCTTCTACCCCCTTCTTATGGTCTGAACATCTCAAGAGGAGATCAGGGCGAACATTGGCAGAACCCGGGTTTGTGGACCATATCGATCTGGAAGTGAGACAGATAAAGAGACCAGTGAGCTTGACAACAGTTGAGCTTTTGGGCTGTCATGAAGTATTCCAAGTTCTTGTGGTCAGTGATGATCTGAACAGGGTGAATGGAACCTTCAAGATAATGATGCCATGCTTCTAGAGCACAAATGATGGCCAACATCTCCTTGTCATATATGTCGTAATTACACTCAGCAGGCGACAAACCCTTACTGAGGTAAGCAACAGGGTGCCACTTGTTATCCTGTTAAAGCTGTGAAAGAACTGCCCCAGTAGCATAACCAGAACTATCCACTTTGACTCTGAACAGATACTGCTCATCTGGAAAGACTAAAACAGGTTCAGAACACACAGCATCTTGTAAATGAGTGAATGCCAACTGCTGTTCATTGTCCCAATGCCACTTAACATCCTTCTGCATAAGTTCATTCAAGGGTTTAGCAATATTAGAAAACCCAAGAATAAAATGGTGATAAAAGTTGCAGAAGCCCAAAAATGAGTGGACATCATGAAGGTGTTGTGGAATTGGCCAGTCTTTGATACCCTGTACCTTGACTGGATCCATAGCAATCTTGTCAAAAGAAATCTTCAAGCCAAGAAAGTTGATAGATGTTTGTTCAAACTCGCATTCCTCTGGTTTGAGATAAAGTTTGTTATCTGCGAGTATTTGAAGGACTTCCTGTGTGACCTTGCAATGTTCTTCCAATGTTGCCATAAAAATCAAGATGTCATTTATATAAACCACCACAACTCCATGAGATATAAGACCATGGAACAAATGGTTCATCATCATTTGGAAAGTGGTAGGGCTATTGCAAAGACCAGAGAACATGACAAGAGGTTCAAAGAGACCTTTGTTAGTGATGAAGGCAGCTTTCCATTCATCACCATCTTTGATCCTGACATTGTTGTAACCCCATTGAATGTCCATCTTTGTAAAGTACCATGTGCCATGAAGATGACCAATCAATTCTGAAATAAGGGGAAGAGGATAACTATTCTTGATTGTCATATCATTGAGTTTGCGATAATCTTGAACAGGTCAAAGATCTCCAGATTTCTTTTTGATAAAGAAGAAGGGTGAAGCCATAGGGGATATTGAGGGACAAATATGACCACTCTTTAGATTCTCTTCAATGAATAACTCCAATTGTTTTTGTTCATCCAGTGAAAGATTGTAAACTTTACCAGCAGATGGTTTTGTGCCTGGTTTAAGTTCAATTGCATGGTCCCAAGGACATCTAGGGGGAAGAGTATCAAAAGCTTCTTTATCAAATACCTGTTTGAAATGATGATATGCTTTGGGTATGATATCTTTGAAATTCTTCCTCAACTTCTTCTTTTCTGCTTCAATTGCAAGTTCTTGGCTAATATTTTGAATGGATGCCTCCATTTCCTTCTGATCAACCATGACCATCAATATCTGATCTCCTTCTTTTTCAGCTTCAATTCTTTCTTTGACTTCTTGATGTATAGCTCGATTTTGCTGCTTCATCAGCTTTTTATTTGATTTCCAAACTTGTCTGTCAGCCTTGAGGTGTACTTCACATCTTCGTGGACATCTGGTAAAATGTATTTTCCCCTGTAGCCAATCGACTTCAGGGTTATGGATTTTCAACCATGATTCACCAACAAGAACATTCTTTTTGCCCAAATTGCAGACTGTGAAAGTAGCACATTCAGTATGGCCATCGATAGTCATGATGAAGTCAATCATTTCTTCAATAGATCCTCCTTGATTGAGCGATCCATTGACATTGTAGACAGGAATAGGTTTTGCCAATTTTTTTGTGTTTAAGTTATTTTTCTTGACAAATCCTTTGTTGACATATAATCCCATAGCTCCTGAATCAAGAAGAGCATCAACTTCTAGAACAGCTCCAGTATCCACTGTTTTGATTTTGAGTTTCATTTCAGGGAAACTGGTGACATCAAATATTGCTCTTCAAATGTATTCCTTTCTCTCGACAGGAGGAACAACCTGTTGCACTTGAGGTTTCACCTCAGACTGAGAGCAAGACAGAACAATGCATGTTAAATAGATTTGTGTACAAGCATTGAGATGATCAACATCCATATCATCAGTCTGAAGCATAGAAAACCTATTGTAGGATGGTGAACTTGTGCTCAGTTCCCATCCAATCCAAAACCCGACTGCTGTGCTCCACTCTTTGAGCCATTCAGATCATTCAATCTAAGACCACATGCCTGAAACTCCTTCTGCATCTCAGCCAAGAAGTCTGCCTCATTCAGCACATGCATCTCCTGAAGGGTCCTTGCATTCCCCCTTCATTGTTGTTGTTGTTGCCCTTGGGGGTGTCTAGGCTCGGGGCATTCCCTTGCGAAATGTCCTTCTTTGCTGCAATTGAAACATAGTCAAGGGCATGGTCCTCTGGCTTGGTCTACATCCATGGGTTCTCCAGCAGGCACAGCTGTAGAAGTGAATTGATGAGGGGTGAAATTATGCTGTTGCCCCTGTTGTCTTCCATACTGTTGCTGTTGTCCTTGTGCCTGTCTTTGTCCCCAAGTTGTCTTGAAGTTTTGCATATCTTGGTATGCATATGCCCTGACTCTGGCTTTTCTGATGCATCCATCTAAATCACCAGGGAGAGGTGTTTTGACATAACAGGACTGGAGAAGGGGACAATTCATCCCTTTTTTGAACAATGTGCATAATGCACCATCATTATATCCAGATGCTGTTTTGTATAAGAGGAATTCAGTGATTTATTCCTCTATATGATGATACCCTTGTGAAATAGTGGTCAGCTTTTGCTGTGCCATCTGTTCTTCATTATGATCTCTGAAAGTGATTTTCATCATTGTCAGAAGTTCATCGAAATTTTTAAATGGCTTGTCATATTTGAGGGGTTCTACCCATTGTACTTCAATTTCTTGTAGAACTCCTTTCTTCCACTCTTCTGCATATCCTCCTTTGATATATGACAGTATAACTGTTACTTTGTCTTTGTCTTGATATTCTGGGTGCACACAAAGGACAAGGTAAATTTGATCCAAATACGATTGGAACTTCTTTTTGTCTCCATCAAAAGGAGTTGGTTCTATGACGTGAACCCTGGGAAGGTGGACACAGGGTGGGAGGCCTGTTCCTCGTCTGGAAGAGGGACTGACATCTCCTGATGCTAGGTGTGTCATCAGATTTGTCATCACTTCCTGTTGTTGAACCAGCAACTTCTGCTGATTCTTGATTATCCTCATCATCTCTGCAAAAGTCAGTGGTTCGTGCTCTTGATCCATAAGAGCAGATGGAGCAGACAGAGGTACTAGAGTTGCTGCTAAGGCTATACCAAGACTGTTGACATTGGATTCTAAGCAGTGTGACGTTGACGGTTCTTGATCTCCTAAGCTCATGAATTGATTCCTCAAGTGAGATTCTGGCTCTTTGCTGTCTTCTCTGTGTGTTGGTGGAGATGGCTGTCTCCTGCTCCACACATTCCACTGATTGTCTTGAGACAGATTGCTTGATAATCTGTCTAATAATTTCTATGAGGGTTCTTGTACTTCTGTGATTGAGTGATGTCAAGTCAATGGCACGCTCGGTCATAAAACAGAAGTACTATATTCGTTTAATGAAATGCATGGATGACAAAGCAGACAAACAAGAAGATGATGAAAACTTTGAAGAACAATATGTCTACACTAGTATGTAGATGTTCAGGGACCCCCTGTGATATAAGAAGCAAAATGGTGGTGAGGATTGATATGGAATGCACAATCGGGGTTAGCTCCTAATTCTAGGAGGACAGGGGGAGGGACAAGAGAAGGATCATTGTAATATTGATAGATCAAAGACCTAAAAAGAAGAGGGGGGTACTTAATACAGTACCACTTATCCTGATCCTTCCAACACTCTGATCTTGGATCAGGAAAGATCCAAAAGGGGAACCATTTGTAGTTTGTCACCAGTTCATTGTGACATTGAATGAGAATGCACGCATTCCAAGCAAGAAGGCGATGATGGAGGTGAAGACAAGTAGTGGAGGGGTGAGTGACAGGGAGAAGAGAGTAAAAATTGATGTTTAATCCTTTGTCAAGAAGGTGCTCTGTCCTAGAGTGAGTGTGGGGGGATGATGGTGGCATGTGGAAGGGGCGGGCAGTCCCAGAGCTGTTAGAAGACCCACCAAGTTCCCAGGAATCTGGGTATCATATGTCATCCTCCCAGAACGTCCACAATTGCATATCGATTGCTCAACTCCAAGTGTCCACCAAGTGTGTGCTGTGGAGGATTTCACAGGGCATGAGGTGGAGGTGTAGGGGGTGAACACTGTAAAGTCCACAGACAATTTGGAGAGTGGAGGATGGTGAGCAAGGGACGTAAAATTTTGTCCACAAGCTACAAGTACACTCACTCTTGTGTTTCTGCCACTTGCAGTGTTGACAGAAATGGAGAGGAGGGCAAGGGAAGAAAAGTTGACAGTAGAAATGCTTCTGTTCATGCTTGGGTTTGTGAATGAAGCCTATGGTGTAAAAGGAGTTGCAGACAAATTGGTGATGGAAACACTGGTCTGTGGGGAGGGGGGGAAGAGGAAAGGTGTGGCAGGGGAGGGAGTTCTGATCAATTGTGAGGCCGATGCTGAGCTGAAGCCAAACAATTGAAGAAAGACTAAAAAGGACAATCATGCTTAGGCTAGCAGATATCCCAGATATATTAGCATATAGTAGAGAAGAGAGAAAAGAGTACTGTACCTAGCAGATATCCCAGATGATCTGAACTGGGGAATATACCACTAGGAGTCCTATGTATATATAGTATTGGAAAGAGTGCACAGACCGTGCTGTACAGTATAGGGCAGGAGAATAGAAATGTAAAGCAATGACATCATATCTAAATATAGAGGGGATGCGTAAGTGCTGACTGAGGCTCCACAGTAACTGTGAGAGTGATTGGTGATACTCCACAGCAGGTGTGAGAAGGATTGGTGAGCATGTGCAGTAAACATGAGAAAAGAAGTATAAAACAGGCCGATCAGAGATTGGATGACATACATGTCATCAGCCAATAAAGATGAAGAGAAAAAGTACATGACCATGGGAATTGCTTCGATAGATTAGGAGCAATTATAAGATCTATGATGATGACAGTATAAGAAAATAGAGGAAAATGAGGAGAAAAATAGGGAAAATAATAGTGGCCTGACATCCATGCACCTTCTCTTAGAGTATATAGATAGCTGTAGTATAGTAAATATACTCCAGCTAGTTATGGCTGGATTTCCTCTTCTTTTGAGTGATCATTAGTTGAGTGCACCCAGTCTCCTGCCTTTAGGGATATATGCAGACTCCAGTCTCATAGATTTCATCCTTGGTGTTAGCCCTTTCCTTTCCTTTATACATTGTGTGACCTTGCTGGCAAATGTCAGCCTCACAAGACCTTACTTACACTTCTTTAATGTACTTACTGACTGGTATCAGTGCTTATTGTCCTTGTTGTTAGGATGTCTTTTTGGTGTTTCTTGTGCAGAAGAATACCTGTTTTATATAACCCTTGTTATTGTGAAATCCCTTGCCTACTATTTTGACTTTGAATTGTCCATCTGCCTTTTGTTTGAACATCTATCTGTTGGCTATGAGATTCTGCCCTTCAAGTAGATCAATGAGATCCCAGGTATGTAGCTTTTCAAGCATTCACAGTTCTTCATGACAGGTGGTGACAAGATGCAAGCATGCATAAGAGTGTTGACATATATGCTCAGTCACATGTAACAGCAGTAGTTCAGCCACTACATTTAAGATGGTCTTGATGAACTTTCTCACACTTAGTATTGTACTGTGTCACTCTCTCAGCCACCACTATATACATGGTCTGTGTGCCACTACTTTTTGTACTTGTACCAACATCATGTACTTGATCAATCATCACATCAGTTGGTCACTCTTGCATATGTCTGCAGATCTGAGCTCTGTGCATACTCCCCACTTACATATATACTGAATGTGTTGAACTTCTTTTTGTGACTACTACTATACTGTGCCACACTCTCAGCCACCATTGTAGTACATGGTCTGTGCACTGCTCCTGCTTACACTTATATCTGCAGTCTTGTACTTGATCCAATAACACTCCAGTTGTTCTTTTGCATATGCCTGCAGATCAACAGGTTATGAGCCCTGCCCAGTTTTAGGATCATAAGGGTGTACATTTTCATTTCTCTTTTTACTCCTCTTGCTCTCAAAGAATCCACTCCACAAGCATGTAGAGGTGGAGAGCATAGAGGGCATAACCCCTCTTACTGTACTTTTATCTATTTCAGACATCAACAGGAGCATAACACCAAAGTACAATAAAACTACTTACCTTGCATCATAGTACTTTAGCTTAACCTCCTTCATTGTTTTGTTTACCTGTCTTGCAATAGCAGCATTGTCTGGCTATCTATCTTGTATGTGTTTGCCTCAGAGTCCTCTCATAGGAGTTTAGCTACTCATGTGTGCCAAACCATAACATTAGGTTAAGCTCTTTTACCCCAACTTGAACCAACCCTGGCTCCCCCAGCCCCCCATCCACTCCCCCAAGGCTTTCACTTCAGCAAAAGTCAGGATATCTTCTTCTATGGAAATCACCTGGTTGGATACACAGGAAACCATAGTTGGAGGGTCATAGGAACCCAACAATACATTGACACCTCTGGTTTCTACAACTCAGACATCATAGTTCCCTCTGTACATTTTTACATCTTTGACCTGATCACCAATACCTCTAGGGACGTCCCGTTGCTAGAAGATATTGTGGCTATCCCTAGTATGGCCACTGCTGTCTCTCCATCAATCCCCTTTCTTGCACCCCTTGAGCTTTTCCCATGGCTGGAGATACTGGTTGAAGACATTGTCATGACCTCTACCACAACTTTGGCATGTCTTCTCAAAATCAACAAGCCCTCTGACATTGATGGAACACAGAAGACTTTCCAAACCTTCTTCCTCTCTTGCACCAAGTACCTCCTTGCATACCAAGATCTCCATGCCACAGATTCACAAACAATTCTCTTCATCATATCCTTTATGATGAAGGGAATGGCTGTGACATATAATGACAGATTTACCCTTGAACATTTTACTGGAGATGAGTTCCCTACATATACAGACTTTGTCAAAGATCTCAAAGCAAAATTCAAAGACCTACATAAAGTATGACAAGCCTATCTAGCCCTCTGACAACTTCATCAAGGAGTTTCTACAGCTGAGGAATACAACTCTAAATTCCTAGCATTAATCCAGATGCAGGAATCACCAATGATCATGCAAAAATGGATTTTTATGAAGCTGGACTAAACCCTGGGCTCACTGACCATATCTACAACTTGGAAGTGCCCAAAATGTTTGATTCCTGGAAGGAAAGAGTTGTCATTATGGATACTCAGTGGAGAGTGTGTAGAGACCAGAAGAGGTTCCAATTTCCCATCTCTTCTACTTCATGAACTACTACTCCAACAGCCATATGTAGTAACCCCAATGCTATGGACATTGACCAACAGTGTCAACTACAACCCCAATGACTGAGACTGAAGAAGCTTACAAATGATGAGAGAGAGAGGTTGAGAACAGAGGGCAAGTGTTTCACATGCCATCACAGTGGACATATGGCCAATCAATGGCTATGAAAGTATGTGTTACTGAAGAAGGAGCTGACCCCCCCTCTATTAGGCCTTCCCCCATCATCCCTCAGCCTACTCCAGCCTCACCATCTACCTCTTGATGTGCATGTGTCACTGAAGTTATTCCAGAAGAAGAAGAAGAAGAAGAAAGAAGAAGAAGAAGAAGAAGAAGAAGAAGAAGAAGAAGAAGAAGAAGAAGAAGAAGAAGAAGAAGAAGAAGAAGAAGAAGAAGAAGAAGATAAATCACATTCTCCCCCTCCCATGTATAGCAATGCTGCTATTCACCAAATCTATGAAACTATCTGCACTCTGCCAATGGAGGGGAGATGAGCACTCTCAGAGATGTCTGAGGATTTTTAGGAAGTTCAAAGAATTCTATGCATCTTTGAACCAATCTACTGTACCTGTACAATGTCAGACTCCTATTGCTGGCTTTATTCCCTGCCATTATTATTTCTTTTCTTTTACATTCTTTTATGTTTTACTCTTGATATGATTAGATTAGTTCATCTTATCTTTTTATTATTATCTTATCATATCTACATCTAATCCTCTATCTTATCACAGTCTTTCCTGCCTCATGGGTTGGATCCCACACATGCTGTGCATGTGCTGCACCTGTTCTCAGGCCTGCTGTGCTTCCTACTTACTTAGCCTACCCTAGAGTACTGTGCCTGGTCTGTGCATGTTCCTTAGTACTATAAGTAGCTGCTGTAGTTAGCAAATGGACCCCAGCTTGTTACAGCTGGTTCCACTCTGGCTGAGATCTCTCATCCCTTGGCCTAGTTCCAAGGTAGCTCTAATTAAGTCCTCTAAAGGAGGCATGTGAGGCTGATGCTAACATCAAAGCTGAACAACTGAGGAAATGACTAAAACAAACAAAGGATTAATCATGCTTCAAAACCAGCAGATATCCCAGATGTATGATCAGTAAGGTAAGACAAGAAAGGGCTAAGGACTACTGCACCTAGCAGATATCCCAGATGATCAGAACTGGGGATAAAACATTAAGTGGACTACTGTTTATATAGTACTGGAACATGAGGACAAAAAGGAATTGTTGAAATATCTGTGCATACTATACTATTTCATTCAGATTCTCTTTACACATGTATGCATTACCTACCACATATGTACATCCCTTTCATGTCCTCAGACTACCCATGTTACCCTGTGCCATCACACACCACCTACAACTCCACATGACATGCATCACTCTCTCTATGGAGCTCCTTGTACTTTATAATACAATCTCCACTTCAACTTTACCTTTACTTGCATACAGTACTTAAGATGGACAACCTACTTACAACCCCCTCAGGTGTCTCTCTACTAGTCTGATGTACTCTTACCATGTTGCCCCACCACTCTGTGTTGGCAACTACTTACTCTTGCTGCAGCCATGCTTATAGTGTCTTCCCCTTTGGGGGTCTGTTATCCTATTATGATGTTTGTCCTTGCTTGCCTATACCTGCATGCACAGGAATGAGGTGATAGCTAATAATAGAATGGATGTGTCAGTGCTGTACAATAAGTGCAGCAACTATGAGAACAATAAGTAAGCATTCTGCAGTTAGGGTGGGAACAATAAGAAAGACTCCACAGTAACAGTGAGAGAAAGAGTCATAACTACCTTGTAAGCAGGCCAATTGGAGATCGGATGACTGGCACATCATTGGCCAATAAAGACAAACAAAAGGAATGCATGACTGTGAGAATCTCTTTGATGGATCAGGAGTGATTGTAAGATCTATAGTGATAGAGACATAAGAAAAATAGGAAAAATAAGGGAAATAATAGTGGCCTGACAAGGCAGGGATAAGTTGGGATTGTGAGGTATTTGCTATCATGTCCATTGTAGTTTTGTTGGTCCCGACATATGTCTTAGTGCATAATGTTCATGTGGTGGTTTCTGTCAGGATCGTCAAGCCTACGGTGGCAGCCCGTAGCGCGAGACCATGGAAACCCGACTTATCCCTGCTCTCCTTTGGAGAGGCTTACTGGGAGCTGCCCTGGATCAAAGTCCAAGGGATGAGAGGACTCAGACTAAGAAGAGGGGGATGAACCAGCTGTAACAAGCTGGGGTCTATTCGTCTAGCTACCTATCTACTTATAGTACTGGAACATGCGCACGGACCAGGCACAGTACATAAGGGCAGGTCAACAGTAACTAGAAGCGCAGCAAGTGTGGGAACACAGCTTACAGATGCACAGCAGCTGTGGGAATGATCCCCGAGATGACCATAATGACAGTAAGTAAGATATCTAATAAGATGAGATAAAAGATAAGATGAAGATCTTATCTTATCAGATGATCTAAAGAGAAACATAAAAGAAAGTAAAAGAAATAATAAAATAATGGTAGGGAATAAAGTCAGCGGTAGGAGTCTGACAGTTTCCCAAGGCCAGGTCACTCCATTCAAAGAGGACAAAAGGGGTATGGTGGATACAGAGTGGGCAGAAGCCTGAGAAGGAGAAAGCCACACAGAAGAACAGCTGAATAGAGATAAACAAGGAGTGACATGCTGTCCATAATGTGGGAGTGGGTAGAAAACCAACTGACTATCTATGTCCCTTTTACAGTACCTATATACTATGAGAACCAGTGCACAGACCATGCTTAGGTAGAGTAAGTATGGAGTGTGGGTGCTGGTGCAAAGAGCATCATGTGTCAACAATATGATGCATTGTTATCTGCCAAATCCCTTCATGCTTTATATTTGGAAATTCAACTTAGCAATTGTCAGGGAAGTTGTAGAATTGAACATCAAAAGGCTTTAGTGGATAGTGGAGCCACTAGCAATTTCATCAATCATCATCTCATCACCAAACCTCAAGTTCCCATGATTCCCCTTTCCTGCCCCCATATTGTTTGAAATGCAGACAATACCAAAAACAAACTAGGATGTGCCACCCATGTAGCTTATCTCAAAATGACAGTTCAAGGACATGACAAAGAAGTCAAATTCTTTGTCATTGACCTTGGACCTGACAATATCATTCTCAGGTATCCCTGGCTCAAGTTACATAATCCAGAGATCAATTGGGCAACTTCAAAAACATTGTTCACATGTTGTTGACCAGCTACTCATTGTACTGGAACATGATGCCCCCTTCGAACATGAAGAATAGCATTCAATGCTGGATCACCCCTCAAATTGGGTGATGAAGTATTCATTGGACTACCAGATGAAGATTGGGTTAGAAGAACAACCCAAGCCACAAAGGTTGCAGCAACCACCACCCCCAAAGTTACTATTATCCCTGAATGATATGCTTCGTATTCTCAGAGGAAGCATCACATTCCATTCCTCCTCTTCATGATTGGGACTATGCTATTGACCTAAAACCCAATGCAATTCCTGTCAACAATTGCAAAATTTATCCTCTTAACCCTTCAGAACAGGTTGCCCTTGATGATTTTGTCAAGGATGACAGAAAGAGGATACATTTGCAATTCAAAGTCCCCTGTTGCATTGCTGTTCTTCGTCATCGAAAATAAGGATGGTAAACTACAACCTGTACAATATTATCACCAACTGAATAGCATTACCATCAAAAACCAGTATCCTCTTCCTTTGATTTCTGACATTGTGGACAAACTGAAACATGCTAAATATTTTACCAAATCTGATGTTAGGTGGGGCTACAATAACATCAGGATCAAACAAGGAGATGAATGGAAGGCTGCCTTTAAAACAAATAGGGGGATGTCTGAACCCCTTGTTAAGTTTTTTGGTCTTATGAATTCACCAGCCACCTTCTAAGCCATGATGAATTCTTTTTTCTGTGATCTTCTGGACACAGGGGAGGTTTACATTTACATGACTAATGTTCTCATTGCCACTGCTATGATAGAAGAGCATCACCAACTCACTGAACTAGTTTTATAGTGACTTCATGATCATGCTCTCTACCTCAAACCTGAGAAGTGCAGATTCAAAAAAGAGCAAGTTGAATATCTAGGTCTCATCATCTCAGTGGGACAGATTGCCATGGATCCCATCAAATTACAAGGGATTCAAGACTGGCCTACTCCCACAAAACTCAAAGAAGTACACATATTTGTTGGGGTTGGCTGGGTTTTACTGTCAGTTTATTCACAACTTCTCCCATCTGATGTGCCCCATACATGATTTGACATGCAAAATGTCCCATGGAATTGGACAGTGTCACAGCAGGCAGCATTTGACCTTTTAAAGGCCAAATCTCTTTCATCTCCTATCCTCATTTCACCTGATGTGATGAAACCATTCCAATTGGAATGTGATGTGTTGAAATGCACTTGTGGGGCAGTTCTCTCCCAGAAAGGAGATGATGGGTTATGGCACCCTGTTGCATTTATGTCTAAATACTTTTCAGAAGCTGAATGGAATTATGACATTTATAACAGAGAATTACTTGCCATCATCAAATCTTTAGAAGAATGGCATCAATACCTTGAAGGTGCTCCTCATTGTATCACCATTCTTTCTGATCACAAGAATTTGGAAGTATTCTGAGATGCACAGAAGCTGTCACAATGTCAGGTGTGATGGGTGTTATATTTAACTTCCAAATCAAACACATTGCTGGTTCCACTGCAGGAAAACCTGATGCCCTATCTCATTGCCCAGATCAAGATGATGGAAATGCTGATAATGAGAACCAAATTGTTCTTGATCCTTCTCTTTTCATTTGCCCTGTTATTGCCAACTTCTCTGACACTGAGTTCTTCCCCCAAGTTCAAGCCTGTACAATGTGTGATGAAGAAATTCTAGACATATCTCATCTTCTTCAATCTAACACCTCTAGTCCTGCAAAATCTCAGCTCTTACAACATTGGACAATAGGATGGGGGGTAATTTATTGCTCTGGACATCTTTATGTCCCAAAAGATGACATATTATGCCAAAACATCATCCAAGGTTTACATGTCACTCCCACTGCAGGACACCCCAGAAGACTCAAAACACTTGATTTAGTACAACAAACATACTGGTGGCCTAGGATGAGGAAGTTTATCTTTTATTTTGTTGATGGATGTCTCACATGTCAAGGATATAAAAACTGGACTCCCATTCCATTATTACCTATCAAGCCAGAGCCAATAGCAGAACCATTCTCCACCATTTCCATGGACTTCATCACTCAGCTCCCCAAGTCACATGGCTATGATGCCATAGCAATCTTTGTAGACCATGATGTAACCAAGGCAGTCATAATAGCTCCTTGCCACTCCACAATATTGGCCACACAAACAGCTGACTTATACAAAGACTACATATGGAAGAGGTTTGGCTTACTGATGCAAATCATCTCTGATTGAGGGTCTCAATTCACAGTGAAGTTTACTAAAGAGTTATGCCAAAAACTCTCTATCAATCAAGCAATGTTGATGGCATATCATCCCCAAACAGATGGACAAACAGAGCATATGAGTCAAGAACTCAAGCAATACCTATGAATGTGTTGTACCACTCATCAAGATGACTGGTTGGATTTCTGACCTCCATGGAGTTTGCTCACAACTCACATATTCATTCAACACTCAAATATTCTCCATTTTCCAGTCTTATGGGATATCATCCCTGCATACTACCTGGAATCCCATCTGCTTCTTCTTTGCCTTCTATTTTTGATCATTTAGTTCTTTTATAGAATATTCAAAAAGAACTAATGGTGGCTCAAACTATTGCCCATTACACATGGATGCCTGATGCTATCTGTCCTTCTTTCTATCTCCATGACTGAGTATGGTTAGATGTGACCCACCTATCCTCTGCCTTCCCCTCCTTGAAACTAGCCCCTAAGTGGTATGGCCCTTTCACAATCTCGGCTATCATCAACCTGGTTGCCTATCACTTATCCATCCCACCAAATTGGAAGGTTCATCCTGTCTTCCATGCATCCCTCCTTCATCAATACATGCCTATGGATCATATCCTATGCCACCACCCCCTGATATCATTGAAGGATGGGAACATGCCAAAGTGGAGTCTATCCTCCAATCATGATATAACTGAGGTCACCTTCAATACCTCATGCACTGGAAGGGGTACCCCTCCATGAAAGATGAGTGGCTATTGTGAAAGGGGCTCAAACATGCCCTGGAGATTGTTGCCTTATTTCATTCTCATCATCCCACAGCCCCAAAACCATTTGTTATTAATCTCCCACCTACTATTTCCCTTAAAAAGGAGTAGAGAGACCATCATCAGAATTCCTTGTCCCATGCCCTTAGCAGACAACCTCATCATCTACATCCTTCTTACCATTTCTCTTCTCACCTGGTATACCATCCAGCTCTCAAACATCATTCACTCTTCACTTCAGTTGTAAACATGTCTTCCCCCCTCACTAACCTTCCATCCCACTTCCCCTCTCCTGATGGTTTTGTGGGATTACCTACCCACATCTGTCATACCTTACGCACTCAGTCTCCTCCACACTTGACATCTTCTCAAGGATCTCCCTTATCCAATCCTTTGTGCCTCCAATGATCTTCTGACTATTCTGAATCACATGCTTACATGTACCACCCCCCCTCTGGTCCCCATGTCTCTGATCCCCCTGTGATTCCCCATTTACATTAAGATATTTTCACCAGCATTGATCTCACTGACAATTATTGTGCCATCCTCTATGCTTTGAATTCTCTCAACCTCTTTGATCACTATATGAATCAAACCATTTTGACCAATTTAATGTTAAACCACCTGTTATCTACCACTTTCTGTGACATTTGCACCAATCAGCATCCTACACCAGCACCAATCCCCATTCCTGTCCTTGCTCCATCCTTATTCCATGACCTACCCCTGAACTATTTCTTTGATACACTCTGTCTCATGTGCACATCCCCCAATCCCACAGAATTTCTACAAGAACCTGAAGTCAATGTAGATCTTGGTAAACATCCCCCTGTATTCTATGGAAGAGGTGAATGTCCCATGGCATTATGCACCAATCACTACAGGTTAGACCCTCTTTTGGGGAATGAACTATCAGCTGAGTTTGCCACTATCATCACCACCCATCCCCAGAATATATGACTGGGCCATGCTGCACATCATCTGGGAGACATTGGTATCACTGCAGACTTAAACCAGTATAGAGCATGGCATCAATGCCTTATAGCCCTCAACACATTTCACATCCATTTCAAATCTCTTTGATCCCAATGACATTGGGATTTGGGAGAGATTGTGAATTGATTGTTAAATGCAGAAGCCAAGGATTGCATATGCCCATTTTTAGCACAGGGATATGTCACAACATTACTATCTTCACCAGCACCCCTGCCAATCCCTGCTCCCTTACCCCCATCTGACCCTGTTGCCACATGACTTTGAGGAGGAGTACAAGACTGCCATTGTAACAGACACAGATGTCCCATTGTATGCTGAAACTGTCACAAGAAGGGGCATCATGTAAATGACTGTCTGGAGGAGGCCCTCTCCTTACACCAGTCCATTTTTGGCACTCATCATCACTGCAACCCACACCCAGGCCCTCACACCACTCATTGTCTTTATTGCCCAGAGTGTAATAGGTGGGATGATCGTTTATATTTGTGCATTTGGGGTCAAGAGCAGTGGCATATGGATAACATGGAAGATGGTCATGGATATGAGGGGTATGAGGGGTATGACACAGACACATATGATTGATGCCTGCCTTTTCCAAGATGGAAAAGTGTAGAATGGGGCTGATGTTAGGATCATAAGGGCATACCTTTTCATTTCTCTTTTTACTCCTCTTGTTCTTGAGGGATCCACTCCACAAGCATGTGGAGGTGGAGTAGCATAGAGGGTGTAGCCCCTCTTACTGTACTTCAATCTGTTTCAGATATCAACAGGAGCATAACACCAAAGTACTATAAAACTACTTACCTTGTATCATAGGAGTTTAGCCACTCATGTGTGCCAAACCCTAACATCCAGCCTATGCAAAATACTCTCAACTCCCAATCACTTCTCATATATCTCCTCATATGCATAATCCTCATGCATCACAGCTATTACCATCTCTCTTCCTCACTCATCAGAAACTCAAGATGTAAACACAAACTCCTTGTACTCTCCTCTGCATGCCACTCCTCCATCACAGATCACAACCTCTGGATGCTTGACTCTCGATGCACTGATCATATCTCATCATTTAAACAAGACTTTCTCATATACAACAGCATCCTCAAACAAGTCACACTTGGAGATAGCTCCACAATGTCTTCACTAGGTATTGGAGGCATCAATCACACAGCTCACCAACTCAATGGAAACACCACCTTGCTCACCCTCTGCAATGTATTGCATGTCCCTAAATCAAGTTGCTGCTTCCTCTCCATCAGCAAGCTGAACACACTTAGCTTCACCATCACTCATGTGGACTGGTGTTGTACAATCTCCAAAGACTCTGTTGAGCATTGTACTGGGTTCCTCAAGGATGGCAATTACTGGTTACAACTTGGTCCTGATGCTAGATTAGACTCCACCATCTCTCATCTATTACTATGTGGGGCAAACACTGTATAGCAAAGTCACACAAGAGCACACAAGAGGAGGGACAAAAAGGATGATAATACTTCAAGGACTAACTAGCTATAAGTGGATATCACAGATGTACTAAGCTAAGGAGTACATACTATCAAGGTACAGTATATATAGTAAAGGAGTCAGTGCACAGACCATGTGCTGTCACTATAGGGCAGGCATATGTAACTAGATGCACAGTAAGTGTGAGAACAATCAATAAGCAATGTGCAGCATTGCTCAGCATCAGTCAGTGACTGTGAGAATGTGAGTCATAGTATAATAGTAATTGGTCTGATCACAATATGGGAATGAGTCATAGTTGATTGTCAGAGATCTACAACATTGATAAGATGTATCATGTAGATCTTGAGTAATAAGATTGAAATAAATTGTAAAATGATGAGAAAATAAAATGCATCCTGACCCACTGGATATCTGGCATCAATGCCTAGGACACTTCTCCCTGCATGTTGTTAAGTGCCTATTGGATGCACAAGTCCTTGGGTTCCACTCCTCTTTGACTCCCTGTCACAAACACAAGGTGGTGCTACAAGCAACCTATTGGACAGTCTTAAGGAATGTTTGCAATAGATGTTATGCACTTGATATGTGTGATATGTCAGACTCCTATTGCTGACTTCATTCACTGCCATTATTATTTCTTTTCTTTACTTTCTTTTATGTTTTACTTTTGATATGATTAGACTAGATCATCTTATCTTTCCATCTTATCTGATCTATATCTAATCCTCTACCTTATCACAGTCCTTACTGCCTCATGGGTAGTGGTTCTCACAGATGCTGCACATCTGTCAGCAGTACTCTCGCACTTGCTGCACCTTTAGTTGCTGTAGACCTGCCCTTAGGTACTGCACCTGGTCTGTGCACATTCTTTAGAACTATAAGTAGTTGCTGTAGTTAGTGAATAGACCCCAGCTTGTTACAGCTGGTTCCACACCTTCTTCATTAGCTGAGATCTCTCATCCCTTGGCTTTGATCCAAGGCAGCTCCCATTAAGCCCTCTAAAGGAGGCAGGGATAAGTCAGGTTTGTGGCATTTGCTATGATGTCCATCACAGGTTTGCTGATCCTGACACCTTCCAGTTCCAGTACCATGGTCCTAGAGCTTGTACACTCTGACCTTTGTCAGTTTTTCTTGGTCTCTATCACTATAGGATGCTGTGCATGCTCAGATTACTTATGTTGTATGTCTTTTCTTGCATCTTCCTTTCTACTGGTTACTTGTGATACCAGTAGGCATCCACATGGGTTTATTTACTTGACCTACATTGTTCCCCTTCTGGGATATCTATAGTTAGGACTCCTATTCAACTCTATCTCATCCTATTATATCTTTCTTCTCTTGCCCCTAATCCTCAGCACCTCTCTATCTTGTTGAGGTATGGGACTTGCCCTCTCTCTCTATTCCTCTTTTCTGACAGCCACCTGCTGAGAGATAGGCAGCATCACAAATTGTAAATAGATTGTTTGGTGACAAAGATAGCCTTGTAGGCCAAGATGCAGTTAAAGCCAGAAGGGGACCATAGTCCTGATGTCATACATGACTAGAGAGAAAGATCAGGCCTAGAGAGATATGAGACCTGGAAGATAAGAGAAGATGTGTGCCAGATGGTAGAGGGCACACAGAAGAAAGAGAGAGCTGCATAGTGCAGGTATGTCAGAAGAGAGCTAAGAGAGTAGAAGAGATACTCACCTCAGCACATGCAGAAGTGCTGAGGTGAGACAAAGACAAGGTAAAGAAGATATCGTAAGAGCAAGATAGAGTTAAGAGGAGCTCAAACCATAAAGAGAGAAGAAATACCAATAGGATGAGATAGAGATAAGTATACTTAATAAGTAAACAGTGTGATCAGCATCAAAAGTGGATGAACAATAGGCACAAAGTTGAATATAATTGATAGTTCTGTTGACAGGACACATACCTGTGATGTTGTAGGGAAGTTGAGGGTTCCTATGTGAGTTGTGGATGAAAGAAAGCAAGGAAAAAGAGAGCTCAACATTCATGTGCCAGCATGCACCAGCACAGCACAGTGTGCATGCACAGGAGGAATGTGCAGCACACCACACAGCAGTGGCATGGGCAAGGAGGTGGTGGCCACACTATTTGTACAGTATCAGTGCAGGTAGGGGGTCACATGCTGTTGACAGTGGTGACATGGGCATGTGGGTGGGCATGGAAGGAAGGACATATGAATCACCCACATCATCTTGAGTGGATGTGTGCAGCAAGCCAACAAGCAGCTGTGCTGTGCTGGTATGGTGGCAGTGTGGCATGCATGTGGGCAGGCAAGTATGGGGCCATGCACTATTGACACAATGGCAGTGAGTGCACAGGCAGGCATAATGTGCCTCAGACATTGGAAGGCAAAGGGAAGGAGAGATGGACCAATTGCCCATGTCATCTTGAGTGGACACAGGTTGGGCAGGCAGGTGCGTTGCTGCACTGTGCTGGTACAGTGGTGGTGTTGGTGAGGATATCATGGCCATGCTATATTGGCACAGCAGTGGTCACTTTCCTTCTTCTTCTTCCACTCCCCCTACATCAAGATACTGCTACACATCTTCTCTCTCTGATTCAGACTTGGACTCCAAGCATCAGCCATCCATGCCTACTTCCTCTAGATCTGATCTTGCTCATTTTGAACAAACTTCCTTTTCAAAACTGCCAACATTGACACCCAGGGAGATCTCCCGAGAAATCTTTAGATGTTGGATTGTGGGTTGCCAAGCTTATTTCAAGATCAAATCCATCAATAAAGATGAACAAGTCCAAATGGCTTCTTTTGGACTCCAAGACCCACACATCATGGTATGGTTTGATACCAACCATTCTACCCTCAAATCATTGTTGTTTGAACAATTTGTCTCTGAGATGCATAACCTGTGGTTGGAACCTGACTGGGAGCTCTGTCTCAGTAATGCCCTACTCAACTCTCATCAGGAAAACACTCTGTTTTGGGATTGGTAAGTACAGCTCAGTGGCATTAATGCACTCCTTGTCAACACCCCATCACACATCAGTGAGGACACCTTTCGCCACAAACTCACCTCTGGTTTCACCATTGCCACTGAGGTCTAACATGCCAAGCTCACTACCACCCTCCCCCTTCAGGAGTGGCTTCAGGAAGTCCTCTGCATAGATCAGCAATGCACCCAGCATGTCAACAACATCTCTCAATTCATGGCTGTATCTTGATTTAAACCTTCCACTCCCCACACATTGTCAAACCAATCTATCCCTTTGTTGAACCAGAGTAACCAATTGACTCAACCCCAGTGGACCATTCCAAAACTCATCAACATTGAATGTGACCTCCTTGCCAAACACAACAGGTGTTTCAAGTGTCATAAATTCTACACAGGTCATCACTCAAATGTTTGCCCCAATGACTATCCTACTGCAGAACATTACAGGCCACTCACAGAAAACATGGCACTTGCATCCTCACACACTCAGACTCACACAATCATCACTGCCACCCTCTGTGAGGTGCACACTAAGACAGTGAGGTCACAACTGAAAGGAGAGGGGGATTTGCAAGGGAGGAGACAATACACCTTAAGAAGAGTCATGCTGTGTAGTGGATATCTCAGATGTATAAAGCTAAAGAGCTACCTACTACATGAGAGTCTTTATATACT
>QLPN01004685.1:4510-15860 GCA_003314395.1 Albatrellus ellisii | reverse complement strand
ATATTGCAGAGCCTGTGGTTGCCATGCTGCAGGGGGTACAGGAGGAGGATAGTATGGGTGGAGAGGTGCAGGATAATAAGGATATGCCAGGGCAAGGGGATTCTGGGGGACAGGAGCAGGATAGGCAGGAGCAGGATATGGAGGAGCAAGAGGGTTCTGTGGGAGAGGAATAGGATAAGGAGGATTCTGGGGGAGAGGGGCAGCCTGTTGTGGTTGTTCAAAGTTGGGCTGTGGGATATTCCCCACAGGAGGATCCCTTTGCTGTGCACAACATGATGATGGTGATGTCATTTGTAGTTCATGCTGTATCCTATCTTGCTCACACTGAGTTTGGTGAGTGTGCTCAGGAGTGTGTGGTGGTGACCTAAGAAAAGCAGGGATGGAGTCAGTCATACAGAATAGAGAATTGAGAGGTGTAAATGATGACATACCTCTGATCTGCATCCTCATGCTGGATCTCAGGGCTTTGATTGGCAGTAGGCAGTTGTGGACTGAAAAGGTCATAAAATGTTAGCAAAAAAAAAAAAGAAAGAAAAGAAAAACATACCCAGGCAATTGAGCATGTTGCTGTGCACCTGGGGGTGGTGTTTCATATTGAAGAGATCCAGGGCTGTAAGAGAATATAAATATTTAGAAAAGGATGAGGGATAGAAATGAATAAAGAAATATACCTTGAGGTATTATCCATTTAAAAGAAGAAAGGCGGCTGTGAAAAAAACCAAGAGCCAGAGCCAGAGATAGAGTTGCCAGATCCTCCACACACCCCAGATAGTCACAGTCAGAGGAAATCGCCACAAGGCAGTGTCAGATCACAATGCTTATGCCTTTATTATAAAAGGTGCAACTCAGGTATCACCCCTTTTCTGTTAGACAGGTGGAAGTGAGATTGAGAGCAAGCAGCTGAACACCACAGATTGAGAGAGGTCCAGCAATTGAATGAACAACTGCCTTTGGCAACAGCAAACTAAGGCTGTGCTGGTAGACTTCACAAATCTATAGGCTTGGTCTCTCTGAAAGAACCACCCAAAGCAAGCTTTGGACAGAAAGGAAGTGAAATGTTTCTTCACAAAAGAGAGAGAAACAGTTCAATAAGATAAGCCAGACAGAGAGATCCCAGAGTAGGCAGGTGGAAAGAGGGAAGAAGAGAGATTGATGAAGTTGCTTTGATGATGTGCCACATGTACTGCACCACATCAATATATGCATGGGGCTCATGTGCACACTGGGCCACACACTGCTGTGCAGTCTGCTTGTCTGCTGGGCACTTCTACTGACTTCCTGTCACCACATAGCTTGCATTTGCCTCACTGATACAACTGGATATTGGAAGAACTGCTGTAATCTGCAATATATCCCTGACTGTATTTGTAGACTGCAATATCTGTGTAGGATAGATAATACAGTGTAGTATACCATTACAATATACCAGTAATGTACAGTGCAATGATTGACAAATACATAAGCTGGTCATGTGGGGATGCAGCATGCCTAGGAACCAGGACAGCACTGATGGCAGCACAATGCCCTTGTTGTCCTCAGCTGCATCCTTTCCTGCCTGCCTTGGCAGAGTGCCATCCATCTTATGCTCATGGTCCCACAATGGGCTCCCATAGTGTCTCCACCCATGCCCTTCCCACCTGTTGCAGTTGCAGCCAGGGGGTGAGACTGCCCTAGGTTGCTTATGTGATGGAGGTGGACCCTATGCATCCTCATGGAACTTGTGCTCCTGTGGTGATGGGGGACATTTGTGTGGCAGTGCAGTCATGTGCATCAGCAGCTGGCTCATGGGCTGGCTTGTGCTTTGGCCCACCAATGACTGCTGTGTCTCTGTACATCCAAGAGAGGGGCTGGAGCTGTTGTAGCTCATCAAGGTGCTGTTCACTTGGCACACCATCACAATGCCAAGGTTGCACACAGTGATGGCATCTGTGGAGTGTTGAGTGTGCCTCTGCATGAAATGTTTGATCAGGGGATCTGGGGAAGTTTTGAGTAAATTACCAACAGCTGGGGAGGTGTGAATAACCCATTGGGTTCATTGGTGTATTAAAGGATATCAGGTGAGGAGGTGGTGGCTGCACTGTATTGGCACAGCAGTGGCATGGGTGGCCAGGTGGTGGCCATGTGCTGTTTGTATGGCAGCCATGTGGGCAGGTAGACAGCCATGCACTGTTGACACAGCAGCAATGTGGGCATGAGGGTGGGCACAGGAGAAGGGACATACCAATCACCTGTGTCATCTTGAGTGGACACAGGTGGTGAGCCAGCAAGTGGTGGTGCTGTGCTGGTACAGCATGGGGCACATGTGGGTGGGCAAGTAAGGGGCCACATGCTATTGACACAACAGCAGTGAGTGTGCAGGCAGGGAAGAAGAGACACACCAATTGCCTGCATTGTCTTGAGTGGATGTGGGCAGGGCAGGCAGGCACCTTGCTGTGCTGTGCTGGTACAGCAGCTCAGGCACACATGTGGGTGCAGGGTCCTGGTACAGTGGCAGCACAGGGGGCAAGTAGGGGCCTGTGCACTGTTGACACATTGGCATGGGCATGCAGATGTCAGTAAGCAGAAGGGAGTTTGAGAAAAAGGACACACCCAAACAGATGTGGATGCATCTTTCCACCCTTACTGTTGTACTCAATCTGTGTGGGTGGGATGGGTAGGTAATGGAGAGGATTGGACAGCAGGAGGTGGTGTGTAGAGTGGTTGGAAAAAAGCCAGACATGCTGATATGTACTGTGCTGGGCTGAAGGGGAAAACAAACCACAACCACAGCAATTGCTGGAGGGTGCGAGCTGTAAGGTTCTCTAGACACCAAAGTAGAGAGGATTAGTAGTTAAGGGCAATGAGCACAATAGTGCAACTCGACTAGAGCAATAAGGGGAATGTGATATGATGTGAAGGAGAGCACAGTAGAGACCCCAACATAATGGGACAAAACACAATGCAGTAGAGAACACAATGCAGTGCAATGCAATGGAGAACACAATGCAATGATAGACGTGACTTATGGGGAATGCACACTTTTCTTGATAAGAAGACACATGGAGGGAAGATCTAAACATGCCTTTTAATTATGGACTCAGATGGGGAGGAGAAGTCAAATCATGGGTGGGGGAAATCTGGTCTCTTCTGAGGGACAATGCACTATCTAAATACAAGTCTAGCTCCAAGGCTGGAGCACAACAAAACACAACAAAAAATTTACAGTGCAGGGTCAATCATAAAGTGAAGTGGAGTCTGGGCACTATATGGATGAGTGAAATAGGAAAGGCATCAATTGCACCAATTGCTGACTTCACAACTCATGACTCTGTGGACCACATCTTGGCCTGTACAGCTCATGAATCCTGTTCCTCATTGGCCAACCCCAGTCCTACAGTCCAATGCCTAACAAATGCATGATTCATGCAGCTATGGCTGATTGTCACATGTGGCACATTTATCTGTGTGGCATGTTTATATCATTGTGCTCACCTGGCTGATTGTTGCATGCTGCACATTTGTATTGCTGTGTTCACCTGATGTCACTGATGGTCATTTCCTGGCTTTACATGTGTGTGATGCTCATCAGCATGCCATGCTGGCATGCTGCACCACACTGCTATGTGCATGCCACATTGCCACATGCATGCTGCACTGCCACACATGGTGCACCACACCAGGGGACAACTTTTTGTAGCACCAATACCTCAACCACATGTCAACCTCCTCACACACCATTTTTCCCTAATGTGGGACCACTTACCAATTGTAGTCCCATTCTAATATAGATACTCCCAATGAAATTCCTGGGAACCAGCTACTCATATTATCAAAGATGTACCCAAGCTGGTCAAAGAATTCCATATAAAGCATCCTCTCACTACTCATACTATTCAAAAATGTTTGTTGCCAGTCAAATGACTTTCAGAATTGGCCAAACTACCCACCAAGGGATCAGAGCATGCTGCTGGATTAGATCTTTACAGCACCAAGAAAATCATTGTTCCTTCACATAGTCAAAAATTGGTTGACACACAAATCACCTTAGCTATACCAGATCATTGTTATGGCCATATTGTGCCTCACAGTGGTTTGGCTGTTAAGGATTCTATCCATATCAGTGTGGGTGTCATCGATTCCAACTATAGGGGAACATTGAAAATTCTCATTGTCAATCTTGGTGATCACATTGTCCAATTGATCCCGAAACATATATCAATTGCCAATGTTCATGAAGTCAATACTCTGGATGATACTGCACAAGGAGAAGGAGGTTTTGGCTCTACTGGAATATCATATGTTCATCAAGTCATCTTGCCCTAAAAGAGGGGGTATTTGTCAGGATGCTTTATATTTCCTTTCATTTTTATGATTTCTTTTACTGCTATCACATAAGATATACTGGAGATATCTTATCAGATCATTAGTAGATCTTATCATGATTATCTATGACTCATAATCATTTGTCATCAGACTTATTACTATACATGCATGACTCATATTCTCACAGTTGCTTACAGAGTTTCTCACAGATGCTGCACATCCTTATTGATGCTGTGCAAGTTGCTTACTGATTATTCACAGGAATGCTGCATATTCCTTTATGATATGCCTGCCCTACAGTAGACACATGGTCCATGCACAGGTTCCCATTAGTATATATACTTCAGCTGTATTGTAGTTACTCTTCAGTTGAATACATCTGGGATATCTGTTTGCACAAGCATGATCTCATCCCTGGTGTTAGCCCTTCCTCTTCCTTATACATTGTGTGACCTTGCTGGCAAATGTCAGCCTCACACATGCCACAGTGGGGGTGCAGTACTGGGCCACACATGGCATGCTGTTTATACAGCAGTGGCACAGGCAGTAGGGGACCACACTGTTGACACAGCAGCAGCAGCATGGGCATGTGATTGGGCACAGTAAAAGGACACACCAATCACCCACATTGACTTCAGTGGATGCAGGTGGTGAGTCAGCAAGCTGCTGCACCATGCTGGTACAGCAGTGGCATGGGAGGGAGGGTCTGTGGCTGCAGGACCATAGAATCTGTTGGGATAGCATTGGGTCAGCTCCAGTTTGCAATTTGCTTTTTGTTATGATAAAAAGGATATATGCAGCACATGGTGGTGGTAAGCAGCCAACACATGCAGCATAGTCAGGTATGATGAGCAGCCAGCATATACAACACATGGCAGTGGTGAGCAGCCAAATGCATGTAGTGTGGGGGTAGAAGCTCAGGTGTAATGAGCAGCCCATAGATGCATGCAGTAAATGGCAGTGGTGAGCAGCCAGTACATGCAGCATGGGGGCAGTGAGCAGCAGTGCAAAAAGCCAGGGACACATGTGCTGGCACACTGTGTGTGGCATAGCATGTGCATGCCACACTGCCATGTGCAGATTGTAGCAGAGCAGAGTCAGGTATGCAAGAAAAACCATGTGGAATTTTTAACTAACAACCATGCTCCCATTCTTAAATAGATAATATATTCACAATACAACTATCTACTATTCATTGCCTATAAAGATCATCAATTGCATGTTGTGTAACATGTAAATGTTGCTGGATAAGCATCAATGTCCAGATAGTATCTGGATGAAGGCTAGCCCAGTGCAATGGGATCATATCATGCCCACCAGAGAAGATTCTTTCAACTGCAACAGCAGAACCTGCAGTTACAAAGTGAGTAATTGGTAAAAATGCATGTTAATGAAACTCTCACCTGGAATTGCCTGGAGATCATGAGCAAAGACAAAAAGGTCTGTAAATTGAGAAAAATGTCCAACTCACCATCTAATGGGGTCACAGGTACTGAAATCATCATGGGGGAGCATAAAATACTCCTGAAGTTGATCCCTTCATGCACTGGGTTGTTTCTTGTATCAGGCCATAAAGTTGACCTTCTGTGGTGACTCATTGTGATGATGAGAATGTGAAGTTGTACTAGAGGGGCCCACAACACAGGGATGATCATGAACAGGTGGGGTGACATGTTTTCCTGCATACTTTTCATGGAAGCAGGTTTGAAGTGAGGCTTTTGCAGACTCCAGATATTCAGTAAGGATGTCATCATCAGCATAGTCAGATTTCATTCCTTTGTATGAGATGTGAGGATCAAGCACTGAGTATAGGACCTAAATTCAGCCTTGCAGAAACAGAAAACAACAGAAACTTCACATACATGCAGCCCATGTATATAGTGGTGACTCATCAAACTTGTAGTAGTAGTCACTTAACTTGTGGTGGGCATCCATCAGACCCAGAACAAGCTCATGTGACATTGCTGGTGGAATTCTAATGAGAATATCTGTGATCTGTTCCTGAAGCCCTCAAAAGATGCATGCATGCTTGATAGTGTGGGATGATGTGTAGCTGACATCTGGGTAGTTGCTGCTGAACAAAATGATTTGAGCCAACCAGTGACAAGAGTAATCCCTTTCCAGTCATCCTCAGAGAGCTCATAGTCATGCAATTCATAATTATGTGCTATGTGAGTGTCAATGACTTCACAATGATCAAGAGCATGGCCTGCACATGATAGTAAGACAAGTGATTGTTGGGAACTGATTGGAACATATGAAGCATCTGGTAAGTTGAAGACCATCAAGTTCTAATATCCAGGATGAGCATCAGTGCCTGTTCAGAGGAGTCACTATCTGATGAACAGCAACCTCCTTTAATCAAGCTTGGCATCACTGTGGACTTGACTATATTGTACAAACAATCTTGCAAAGCTATTTCTGAGATAGATGAGGCTATCATGCTGCTTAGAGTTGAATGTTTGTGATACCTTATCAATAGATGGTGATACCCTTGCTATCACCTCATTGTTCTCTTTGTCCACATCTACTACAGTGGTATTATCATGTTCACAAGAAACAGGTGCTGTGACTGCATCTTGATAATTTCCACTTCAACCAGTAGCCTTCCTACTGTCTGACTTTGAGATTGCACCAATGCCCTCCAGAAGCTGTACAATATAGTCCATTCAGATCTGAGTATGTCATAATAAGACCAAACTTTCCCTTACTTTCAGTGCTGCCAGGTGACAGGTGTGGGGCATGCATCAAAGACATGCATGTTTTGCTGAGAACTTGATCCCTGCTGCTCCACACCAAGCATCAATGCTGTCAACAAATGAGTCATAGTTTGTGGCATTATCCATGACAAAAGCAATGACCCATCCAAGGAGGCCATACATTTCTAAGGCCTGCCAAACCACTTCTGCCATGTTTCCACCTGAGTGCTCTCCAACAAGTTCTTGGAAATCAATAAGTAGTTCTCTGTTGAGAAGAAATATAAGTATGATGTACTTGTCACTGGCTTTGTCTGTTCACCAAGGTGTCCATCATTTGTGATATAATGTGCAACAATGGCAAGAAAAGCATATTGATTGCTGGAAGTTCAGGCATCAAGTGAGATGCTAACTTTTGATTCAAGTTCCTATCATGGATGTTGGCATTGATGAATCAGAAAGATTATATAGCTTACTGAAAACATATTTTTGATACTATCAATGGTATCTTCTTTATCCTCATTCATATTGCAGTGCAGTGGGGAATGCAAAGGGGCTTGGATGAAGGACAATGCACATACTGGAGCATTTTGCAGAATGGCTGTTTGTGTACCTCATAAAATGGTTGGTCACATGCAATGATCCATTCTGCAACAAGTTTGTTGAATTCTTCCTGGATGAATTCACCCTATGTACTTGGTGAGACCATAGCCAAATGTATGATGATATTTGACTACCTACTGTCACTTGCACTGCTTGTTGCTGTAGTGCTTCTATAATATTCAGTGACATCATTTCTGGTTTCAAAACATATTCCCCAGCTGCAGATGCATCAAGTTTTGTGCACCCAGATGCAATGTCAACCTCCTCTGCAGTTGGAGGCTCAGGACATGCTTTGAGTACTTCATATAGTTGGCAGTTGGTACATAGCAGGAAAGTGGTTTTTGAGGTTCCAAACCATCCCTAGTCAGTGCATCAGTTGTAGTCTCTCTGACAACAATAAACATACCATTAAGGCTATATTTCATAGCTTTGGTAACAGTCAGAATTTTCTTTGCTCCATGGCAACACTTGTAATGTTTGTCACCATCTGCAGTTTTGCCATCAGCAGCAGTTGATACAATTGAAATCTGGGCAGGGCAGCAGACTGAGAGATGACAATGATGTAAAACAAGCAGGCATTAAGCCCAAGACTGATTTAGATTGTGAAAAGGGCTAAAGCCCATCAGAGGAAGAGAAGAGGGAAAAAATGCCACATCTGTAAGATAGAGAAAATGTGTACCAGAGGGTAGAGGGTACACAGAAGAATAGAGAGCTCAGCACATGCAGAAGTGCTGAGGTGAGAAGATGATGAGTTAAGGAAGATATAGTAAGAGCAAGATAGAGTTGAAGAGGAGCTCAAACCATAAAGAGAAAAGAAAATGAGATGGAGATAAGTATACTTTATAAGTAAACAGTGTGATCAGCATCATAAGGTAATGAAAAAACCAACAGATACTTGTTTGTAAAAGAGATAAATGGGATTGTGTGTTGAGGGCCTGACTATATAGAGCAATGAGAAACAATTTGAGAGAAATATAGTATGGTTGTACCTTTTTGGTTTTGTAGATGTAGTCACATCATGTGAGAAATGGCATGTGGATAA
The DNA here is from genome assembly GCA_003314395.1 of Albatrellus ellisii. NCBI lineage: Eukaryota > Fungi > Basidiomycota > Agaricomycetes > Russulales > Albatrellaceae > Albatrellus > Albatrellus ellisii. Next base: position 7,217 of record QLPN01004685.1, on the reverse strand, counting down.
GAGTTTCTAGTACATACTTGCATTGAATGTGCATCCTTGTCTTCTACTTCTTCAATTGTGACTGATGGGCACCAAGGTTTTTTTGAAGTACTTGCTTTGATGGTATCTTCTACAGGAGACTTGGATCTTTTTCATTTTGGGTATTTTTTCTGATGTTGAGACTTGTTTTTCTGCATCAGTGGAATGGTTTTGGATGGGAGTGACTCAGCTAGCTTTATGATGTGAGGTGAGAATAAGATAGTATTTGAATAGTATCAAACCTACTTCAACATCATCAACAGCAGCTTCTTGCTCATCATCTTCAGTACTGTTGCCCAAGGATTCCACAAAGTTCCCATCATCTGCATCACTAGCTTCAGACACAACTGTAGGATGGTGAAGACATACATGAGGCCTGTGTGAACATTTTTCAGCAGCCTCACAAGCAGTTTCAGCAATTTTGGCTTGGATAAGTTCTTGCATATGGCTAGCAGTTTCCTTTTGATGCCCTCATCCAACTTGTTGTACTAAATATGACATGTTGTAAACACAAAGGAAAAGGGTAATGTGGGACAAAATACCGTCATCAGTAGTCTTGCTCATTGGCTCACTGCTTCCAGGTTAGTCCATGGGTGCACCAGCATCAGCATCATGGTACCACACATGTTCTGGTTCAGTAGGACTAGTAGAAATTGCATTAGAAGAGTTGGGCATGACAGGCAAATTTGAAGACAAATCATTAGTGCAAACAAAAAATGCAGCCATCTTATGCAGTTGAGTATTTTCAAATTCCAAAGCTGGTTGGCAAGCAAATTTTCATATTTGAAATGGTGCTAAAGGTAGCCCTTCATCAAGAGTAGCAAGAGCATTTGAAATGATACCATGGTAGCTTGATTGCAACAATTCATCAACACAACAGACAGAAGCAGGCATATTGTGAGGCCAGCACTGTGTTGAAGCTGAACAACTGAAAGAAGACTAAAAACAACAAAAGACAATCACACTTGGACTAGCAGATATCCCAGATGTATAATCAGTAAAGTAAAACAAGAAGAGACTAGAGGCTACTGCACCTAGCAGATATCCCAGATGATCAGAACTGGGGATAAAGCACTAAGTGGACTACTATATATATAGTACTGGAATGAGTGTATGGACCATGCTATACACTATAGGGCCAGAATATGAGAACAAGAAAAGATGAGGTCATAGCTAATAATAGAAGGGATGTGTCAGTGCTGTACAATAAGCACAGCAACAGTGGGAACAATAAGTAAGCACTCCACAGTCAGGGTGAGAATAATAGGTAAGGTGCCACAGCAACAGTGAGAAAAAGAGTCATAACTACTTCATAATCAGGCCAATCAGAGATCAGACAATTGGCACATCATTGGCCAATAAAGATGAATGAACAGAATGCATGACCATGGGAATCACTTTGGTAGATCAGGAGCAATTATAAGATCTATGACAATAGAGACATAAGAAATATAGAGAATAATGAGGAAAAATAAGAGAAAAATAGAAGCAGCCTGACACCACCCAGTTGTGCATAAGTCACAACATAGTCTAAACAGAGACTACCCATAAATACTGTAATTGCTGTATATGCTTGCACATATTGAAGCACTATTGTGGATGGTCATTGTTGCACATATTATGATTAAAAAAGTACATACAGATCAAGAATGTTTGGAGGTGTAGAGTTTGAGGTATTTTGTGATCAACAGCACATTTTTGGTGGTGGAAGTGTGTCCTGCAATTGTAAACAAGCTTTGCAGGGAAGGAGCATGTTATCACATCATGGGTATGTCCCACAGGAACAACGAACATGAGACAATTGTAACCAGAGTCATCAGCTATGTGAGGCCAACGCTGGTCGAAGCTGAACAACTGAAGAAAGCTATAATAAAGGACGATCACGCTTCAACTAGCGGATATCCCAGATATATTAGCATATAGTAAGAAAGAAGAGAGAATGGTACTGTACCTAGCGGATATCCCAGATGATCAGAACTGGAGAATAAACCGCTAGGAGTTGTATGTATATATAGTACCCTAGAACATGCATGGACCATGCAGTACAGTATAGGGCCAGAGAATGAGAAAGTAAAGTAGTGATGTCATATCTAATAATAGAAGGGACGCGTCATTGCTGACTGAGCTCCGCAGTAACTGTGGGAGTGATTGGTGATACTCCGCAGCAGGTGTGAGAAGGATTGGTGAGCATGCGCAGTAGACGTGAGAAAAGGAGTCATAACTAAATATAGAACGGGCCGATCGGAGATCGGACGACATACGCGTCATCGGCCGATGAAGACGAAAAGAAAGAGTACGTGACTGTGGGAATCGCTTCGATAGATCAGGAGCGATTATGAGATCTATGACGATAGAGACATAAGAAAATAGAGAAAAATGGAGAAAATAATAGCGGCCTGACAAATACCCCCTTCTTAAGGCGAGATGTCTCGACGAGCAAAGAATGGAGATGAGCATGCATGGCAAATATCTTCTTCTTCACCCTCCATAGACTTGAAAGGGATGCCAGCAAATAATGATGGAGAAAGAGGGATGATAGAGGAAGACTTGGGTAATTCTTTCAAGTCTTCATATGATTTGGGAGTAATAACTCCATCATCGTCTTCATCGGTGAAGTCATCTTCATCATCAATAATGCCAAAAGGAATTTCCTCATATCCTTCATCAAGAACTGGTGGAGAGGGTAAAG
>QLPN01004670.1:0-56038 GCA_003314395.1 Albatrellus ellisii | reverse complement strand
CCTCCAGCAAGTGCTGTGGTTGTGGTTACTTTCACCATACAGTACAACACAGTACATATCAACGGCCACCGCATCCCTTGAACCTATTCCTTTCTCTGCTCCCCCAGAACTTTTCCCACGACCAGAAATTATCGTCGAAGACGTCATCATGACTTCCACTACCACCAAGACACAATTTCTGAAAATCAACAAACCTTCAGAATTCAACGGAAATAAGAAAAATTTTCAAAGTTTCTTCTTATCCTGCACCAAATACCTTATTGCATACGAAGACCTTCATGCGTCCGATGCACAGAAAATCTTGTTCGTTTTATCTTTTATGACAAAAGGCACGGCTCAAGCATACAACGATCGGTATACTATGGAAAATCTGATGGGAACCACTTACCCATCCTACGCTGACTTCACCAAAAGCCTAAAAGCCGAGTTTGAAGACCCTCACAAAGTGCGACAGGCGTACTTAGCACTTCGACAACTCAAACAGGGAACTCAAACAATAGAAGAATATAACTCTACATTCTTAGCCTTAGTCCACGAAGCCGCTATCCCAGATGATCGAACCAAACTCGATTATTATGAACAAGGTCTCAACTCTGGTCTTGCTGACAGAATCTATAACTCCGAAGTCCCTAAGACGTTTGCCGACTGGATGGAAAGAGCTACGATCTTGGACACCCAATGGCGCGCACGAAAAGAACAAAAAAGGACTCGTACGCCTTTTTCTTCTTTCAGCACCAGCCACCCTTGACCAGATCCTAATGCAATGGATGTCGATCGACGTCGACAAATACCAGGATCACGTCCTTTACTGAAAAAATTGATGAATGAAGAAAGAGAAAAGCTACGAAAAGAAGGAAAGTGTTTCGCTTGTCGACAATCGGGTCATATGGCCAATCAATGTCTGACAAAAAACCCACGTATTCGCATCACAGAAGAAGTGTCTTCGTCTACTCCACTTTTGACTCCTTACCCGCATACTCCGTATGTTCCCCCTCCTATCATTAACCAAGCACGCGCTCGTGTTTCAAACATTATCGATGAAGAAGAAGAAGAACGAACGGTACCCCCTACTTATGATGAAGCCGCAGTTAGGAGGATATACGAGACTATACGTGCATTACCACAAGAAGGAAGAACGGCATTATCCGTTATGTCAGAGGATTTTTGAAGGGTTTGAAGAATTCTACGCATCTTCAAACCACTATATTGTACCCTGATGATCTATTACGTTCTGTAACATCAACTCATGCATTATATCTTGAAGCACAGATCAGTAATCATCAGGGAAGTCATAGACTCGAAAAACAAAAAGCCTTAGTGGACAGCGGAGCCACTTACAATTTCATTCACCACCGACTCGTCACCAAACTCAAAATCCCTATGATCCCCTTGTCACGTCCCAGGATAGTTCGAAACGCGGATAACTCTGAAAACAAATTAGGATGTGTTACACACGAAGTTGTTCTTAAAATGAAAATCCAAAACCATGAAGAAGAAGTAAAATTCTTTATCATTGATCTTGGATTAGATAATATCATTTTAGGACATCCCTGGCTTCAAAAGCATAACCCCGATATCAATTGGGTCACCTCGAAACTCTCATTCACACGATGTCAAAAAGCTATTTGTCAAGCTGGATCAAGAAGATCACCGTCTATTCGAAAAATCAATTTCAATGCCGGTTTACCACTAGAAAAAGGAGATGAAATTTTCATGGGACTTCCTGACGAAGAATGGGTTAAACGTACGACTCAAGCTACAGAATTAGCCATTGCCGCCACTCCCAAAACAATGGTAATACCAGACCATTATAAAAAATTTCATAAAGTATTTTCCGAAGAAGCCTCTCATTCACTTCCTCCCTTACGTGACTGGGATCATGCTATTGATTTGAAACCAGATGCGATCCCAGAAAACAATTGCAAAATCTATCCATTGAATCCAACAGAACAAATCGCACTTGATGAGTTCATCAAAGACATGATGAAGAGAGGCTATATTCGAGATTCAAAATCTCCTTTCGCATCGCCTTTCTTTTTTATCAAAAAAAAGGATGGTAAGTTACGACCAGTACAGGATTATCACCAACTGAATAGTCTTACGATCAAAAATCAATATCCTCTTCCATTGATTGCTGACATCATTGACAAGCTGAAACACGCTAAATATTTTACCAAATTTGATGTCAGATGGGGATATAACAACGTAAGAATCAAAAAAGGGGATGAATGGAAGGCCGCTTTCAAAACCAATAGAGGAATGTTCGAACCTCTAGTAATGTTTTTCGGTCTCATGAACTCTCTGGCAACATTTCAAACCATGATGAATTCGGTATTCCATGACCTTTTAGACACGGGAAAGGTTTTTATCTATATGGATGACATCCTCATCGCCACAGCAACAGTAGAAGAACATCGCCAACTAACCGAACTTGTCTTACAAAGACTTGCAGATCATTCTCTCTATCTCAAACCAGAGAAATGCGAATTCAAAAAAGAACAAGTTGAATATCTCGGACTTATCATTTCAGCAGGACAGACTGCCATGGACCCAGTCAAATTACAAGGAATCCAAAACTGGCCTATCCCTACAAAACTGAAAGAAGTACAAGCTTTTCTAGGGTTTGCAGGATTCTACCGACGTTTCATCCATAATTTCTCACATCTTACCCGACCACTACATGATTTGACAAAAAAGGATATTCCTTGGCACTGGGATCAACCGCAACAAGATGCATTTAACCTCCTAAAGACCAAATTCCTCTCATCCCCTATTCTTATCTCCCCTGACGTAACTAAACCATTCCAACTAGAATGTGATGCGTCAAAACGTGCTTGTGGAGCCGTTTTATCTCAAAAAGGAGAGGATGGGCTATGGCATCCCATTGCATTTATGTCTAAATCCTTTTCAGAAGCTGAGCGTAACTATGATATCTATGACAGAGAATTATTGGCTATCATCAAGTCACTTGAAGAATGGCAACAATACCTTGAAGGCGCCCCTCATAGTATCACCATTCTCTCTGATCATAAAAATCTCAAAGTATTCAGAGATGCTCAGAAATTATCGCGATGACAAGCTAGATGGGCCTTATATCTAACTCATTTTGATTTTCAGATCAAACACGTTCCTGGCTCAAAAGCTGGTCGTCCTGATGCACTATCACGAAGACCAGATCACGATGATGGTAGCCATGATAACAAAGACCAAATCGTCCTAGATCCATCTTTGTTCGTCCGCCCTATCTCCACTACCATCATTGACAACGCATTTTTTTCATGTATACAAACTTGCACAAACTGGGACGAAGAAGTTTTAGACATATCACGTCTTCTTCAAGCTAACGCTTCTAGTCCAGCAAAAACTCAACTCCTACAACATTGGACGATTGAACGGGGGGTAATTTACTACTCTGGACGTCTCTATGTCCCAAAAAATGACATACTCTGACATGACATCGTCCAAAGTTTACATATTACCCCCACCGCAGGACATCCCGGACAACTCAAGACGCTAGATCTAGTACAGCGTACCTTCTGGTGGCCAAAAATGAGAAAGTATATTTTCGATTTTGTTGACGGATGTCCCATCTGTCAAGGATACAAAAACTTACCAAATAAAACCCCTATTCCCCTTTTTCCCATTCAACCCGAACCAACAGCTGAACCATTCTCCACGGTTTCCATGGACTTCATCACGCAACTTCCCCTATCACATGGCTATGACGCCATAGCAGTATTCATGGATCATGACATAACCAAAATGACCGTAATCGCCCCATGTCACTCTTCCATATCTGCCGCTCAAACCGCTGATCTATACAAAGATTATGTTTGGAAAAGATTTGGACTTCCTCATCGAATTATCTCAGATCGAGGACCTCAATTCACCACTAAATTTACCAAAGAACTCTGCCAAAAACTGTCTATCAAACAAGCAATGTCCACCGCCTACCATCCTCAAACTGACGGACAAACGGAACGAATGAATCAAGAACTAGAACAATATTTACACATGTTTTGCACTGCAAGACAAGACGATTGGTCTACCCTTCTTACAACCGCAGAATTCGCACACAATTCTCATATTCATTCCACATTGAAATACTCACCCTTCTTTCTTCTTATGGGATATCACCCCCGTATTCAACCCGCCATTCCTCTTATATCTGTTCTTCCATCAATCTCCAAATGACTAATTTTACTACAAACTGTTCGAAAAGAGCTAGCGGCAGCCCAATCTATCGCTCACCGAACTTGGAAACCTATTGCTCGCTATCCATCATATCAAAAAGATGACCGTGTTTGGTTAGACGCGACCCACCTCTCCTCCGCCTTCCCCTCTATGAAACTCGCCCCAAAAAGATATGGTCCCTTTCCTATCACCACTGTCATTAACCCTGTGACGTATCGCTTATCGCTACCAACCCATTGGAAGATACACCCGGTTTTCCACGCGTCCCTCCTTCACCCATATACTGAAACCGCAGCATATGGACCCCATCATACGCCACCCCCTCCGGATCTCATAGAAGGAGAGGAACATACCGAGGTTGAAAATATCCTCCAATCACGATGGTACCGAGGTCGTCTCCAATACCTAGTACATTGGAAGGGTTATCCCTCAACCGAAGACGAATGGCTCTCACGCCGTGATATGAAACATGCCTTGGACCTTGTAGCATCATTCCATTCATGTCATCCATCCACCCCCTGACCTCTCACGATACGACTTCCACCCTCTCTTGTTCCCCTTAAAAGGACTTGAGAGGAGACCGTAACAACATCATCTCGCCCATGACCTTTGTGATTGATATTCTCCTCATCCTCTACATCTTCATAGTCGCCTCCCTTTTTGCTTGGTATACGATACAATTATCTCATTTAGTTGAAGCCTCCACCTCTATTTGAACTATGTCTTCGCCGTCCATCAGTACTCGCTCCACTTCTCCTGTTATTCCTCGTTCTCCATTCCATCGTTCCCCCACACCAAACCCTTTTGCAGAATTACCCGCTCATATTGCACAAATGTTCCGAAACCAATCTCCCATTTATCCTGAATCTGCACAAAATTCCCCTATCCTCCGTCGTCGTTCCCTCTCTCACTCCTCGGACTCCTTACATCACAGTGACATATTCCCTTCCCCCATCATCGCTCCTCCTCCTCCTGCTTTACCTGCCCATGATCGCCATATTCACCAGAACACCAACCTCGCCAACCAGTATCATCAAACCTTCCACGCCCTCAATGGACTCAATCTCTATGACGTCAAAACCGTACAGATCGTCGCCACTCATCTCGTCTTGGGACATCTCATGACTCCTCGCTTTTGCGACGAATGCTTTGACCGACGCCCATCTCCTCCTCCTATCCCTGTCACCCCTATAAACACGCAAATATTCCACGACTTACCTACCGACTACTTCTACAACACTCTGACTCTCTTCCGCACGTCCCCTGATCCCACCATACCCATCCCAGATGTAGACCTCAGAGAAAACCCCATCCGATACACCGATCGGTACGAATACCCTATGGCAGAACCAACGCCAGCCAATCGTATAAACCCCATCCACCATGCCTTTGTCACCAAGGAATTCGCTCACGTAATAGTAACTGTTATGAGGCACTTGCTTTGGCACCTTGTAACGGTTTTCTTTTTTCTTTTTCTTTTTCTTTATCTTACTTACTATAGTAAAGTGTAGTATTATTACTACAAGTGTGAGCTTAGCTCCACTTTACTTAGTAAGGACTCTCTTTTTCTTTTATCTCTTATAGTACTTAAGTATTTACATACTTAAAGTGTGAGCATAGCTCCAAGTACTATATTAGACTTATCTTTCTTTATTTATTATAACATTTACTTGCTAAGGACTATTACTATACAATTAGCAAGGACTCTCTTTTCTCATTCTTATTTACCTTTGTTTTTCTCAAGTTCACTTCGCGTTTGTGGCTGAGCCACTTATATCACATGAACAGTTACTTACTGCGCATTACTGCGCAATATTGTTTACTTACTGCAATTTACTGCGCTTTACTGCGTAACTGTACTATAGTTAGATCGCTAGTCTTGTATAAATAGTTGACAAACTGGCGGTCTTAAACCCCAGTCTTGTCAACTTCGCAATCTAGGGAATCTCCTTACACTGCACTTGATCTAAGCTCGTCAACTACTTGCTTCATTCTTTCTTAACTAAGTCTAAGAACTCTAAAAGCTATTAAGACATCTTACACTAAGTCAAACTGGATCCTCGTATCGTTATTGGTGGAATCATCCTCGTAACTATATCGTTAATCCCATTCTTCATCATCATTCGGAACCTCTATTACGTTCATCAAACCAATATCCAAACCTTGGTTACCAGGAGTAACATTCTAGACCTTCCCTAAGACCGCCCAATAGGCCGCTCTTAGCAGTAACCTTCCCCACCAACATTCATCTAGATCGTGCAACCCGACTTCTAAATGACGCCGGGGTGACGGCAGACATTGACCGTTTTAGGGGATGGTACCATTGTGTTGAAGTGTTGGAAGCATTCCAAACCCACCTCACACATCTTCTGTCACAGCGACGCTGGGGTCTAGGCGAGATCTCTAACCAACTTCTCAATGCTGATGCTGAAGAGCGACTTCGTCCTCACATGGCTCATGGTTATATCGCATGACTCCCCTCACCTCCTCCTTTACCCATACCTGCGCCACTACCACCAGTCGGAGATGTAGCAAATCGACTACGAGGAGGAGCTGTGAAGTCACGGCAAAAGAAGAAGGGCCCCCTCATCTGTTGGAGCTGTCATCAAGTGGGTCACCGACGAACCGATTGTTTAACAGTCCCATTCGCTCGCGCATCAACGTCTAGGAATCTCCCACACAATGAGAAGTATTTGTGTTGCCCTGAGTGCAACAAATGGAATGACGAACATCTAATCACCTGCGTTAGAGGTCAGGAGGAACGACATTTTAACATCGCAGAGGAAGGGTATGGAGATGACGGGTATGCAGGGAATGATGCAGACGCATACGACTGATAAAACAATTATCCTTTTCGAGGCGAAAAGGGCGTAGCGGAGGGGTATTGTCAGGAATCAAAGATACGCATTTTTTCTTCTTTCCTTCTCTTGTATTCTATCATATTCCACTCCACATGCGCAGCAGTGGAGTGATCAAGGGGCTGTAACCCCCCTCATTATGTCTACATCTTGTTTCACAATTATCAATCCGCAGTAGATACGTGTACTATAAAGACAACTCACTATACGTCGTAAAAGGGCATCTTGACCTCCTTCATTATATCTTGTCACTTGTACTCTTGTCGCAATCGCAGAATTGCTCTTGCATTCGTCTCGGAGATTCCTGTTAATCCTGATTATAGGTGTTTGGCTACTCCGGTACGCTAAACCCTAACACCAAGTACACTTGAACCAGCGAACGAAAGCTGACTTGCAGTCGGTAGGGAATGTAATGAAGGTAATGAATTGAAATCATCATTAGTAGTGGAGTCAGTATTTCATTCTTGGGGAGCCTTCGATACTATGGGACCAGAGGATCTAGTGCAAGAATTGGAAAATGGTGTAGAATCATTGCACAAAAGTGGCGGTGGCTAAGTGGCCGGCACCCAGTAGTCTCCTTCACAAACCTCATATACGTATAATAGTCAGCACCATAATATTCCGTACGTCGGAGCATTTTTCAACTCTCCTCCCTTTTGTTTCTCAGACACCAGTGTTCTCACGTAGTGATATCTCGGTTTTTTCGGACATCTCTGCTCGTTGGCAACTCGAGATGCCTCCGGCCCCCGCGTCCCGTCGCTCCGGATCTGTACGTAGTAGTCACATGACCCCCATATCCACACACGCAATGCTCTGGTACGCTTACAACTATATACTGCAGTGAGGGAGTTTTTCACGTATTGTGAATATGCAAGTGCACTTAGTTTCAGGCTCTATTGTGTACTGAGGCACGAGGAAGTCTAGAGCACACAGCCTTTGAGGGTGATGTAAGGCATGCCACCTCTTCCTCTCGAACCTTCGCCTCTCCACTATGGACACGCACAGCCAGATCCCCCTGGCTTCCTTACATTTCTGCTCCTACCTACATCTCCCTGAATGACTATGAGATCATCACTACCGTCTCCACACTGCACTTCCCTCTGCATGGTCACCCCGGAACGTTTGGACAGGGGCCAACCCACATGTCACAGCTTACATCTTTCCCCTAGATCAGGACCTGTTCTGGGGAAGGAGAGCGCTGATGTGCCTTTTTCCACACATCCCCTCACTTCACCACCATTCCCCCAATATTGTTATAAGATTTGCGTACATATATGACCTGTGTTTACTCCACAACATGCTGGGCGCTCAAAGGCAGCCAGACAGGTAACAGCATTATTTCGACCAATTGCTACCTTTCTTATTGGTGACCTTTGAGCTCTGATCCCCATCGTCTGTCGTTTTCTGTGATATCATTGACAGTTTTTTAAGCTGTGCAAATGATCACATTTGGTTGTTTGTCATGATTTGCAGGGATGAGACAACACGTCAATTTGTTCACCCGTTTCTCTATGGCTCGCATTCTCAAGAAATGGTACACTGATACTTATGACAGAGTGTGATGCCCAAGTCGCTCCCCAGGATTTGTATTCAGGCACATCTTAGTAAGCGCACAGCGTAACGCTATCGAAAGCTTGCTTCTTGACGTCATGCTGATCATCTGAAGTAGCTTACTCGTGGCGCTCGCCCAAATGTTCAGCTTCTCGCTGTAAGACTAATAGACAATACATTATAAGATCCAGCATCTAGCGTACTACTCTTCGGAGATTCTAAATAAAAATGTGGATACAAGAGTGTCCAAAAGCTACACAGTACACAGGTTAGCAGTTATGAGAAGCTATTGACCAGCGGGGCTAAACAAGTCGATGCTGCAACAGACAGTTTTAGCAATCAATTACGAACCCAGGTAATTGGGCTTACGGCAGGCTGACAGTGGCAGTGCTGCCGTCTACCTGGGCCACCGTAATTCGTGTTCCCTAATAGAGACAATCAGCTACGGCACGACACAGATGTCTTGTTTAGATATATACATCAGCTTGGACACTTGAGCCTCTTACAGTGGCATATTTCGTTTGGCCGCGAGAGTCCCAAAACAAAACCCGAGCGCCATTCTGATACCGGCGGAAACTCAACTGAGACTGAATCAATGGGTTGAAGAAAAACTCACAGTGAAGTTATTATGGTTATTCATAGGAGGTATGAGGGTCTCATAGCAATGGTGGGAGGAGATCACATACCCAAGGGATTTTTATACTCTCAGTGAGTAAGAGAAAAACATATCATCCAGTCGACATCACACCAGTACTTATGGCTACGAATCATTTGCGTGGGAAATTCGATCGGGAGCACCGTCGATATAAGAAGCTAGAGGGTTATCGGCTGGGGAATTAGGACGGACTACAGACGTATCTTCATACGACTGAAGAGTGAATGTATTGGGGAAAATCGCGACGACCTAAGCATGGTCCAGAGGCAATTGTCTGAAAGGCTCCGCAGCGGGTGGCGTAGAATCAGAGAGAACACTTCGGGTAGGACAAAAGCACAGACAAGAATTACTGATCGAAAAAGATGGGCGACGATATAAACATGCACGAGTGAAAGTTCGTATAATACCACAAGCGAGGTGGAGGTGTCGCTAGTGGCAAGGCATTGTATTGGAGCGTGGGATGGAAAGAGAACCAACCGATGGAGAGAAGTCGATTGGGATGGAGAGGGTACACGATGGTTCACTGGCAGGAGCTGAACCATGGGGAGAAAAAGAAATGTTCGAGGTTCTCAGAACATTGTCGTGATTATGGCCGAACAAGACGATTTGCGAACCACTCACCGGCGGGATCCTTCTGACATTAAAGTTGTGCTATTCAGTCTCTTGTTCCATGTTAAGATTCCATATAGGGTTAGGCAGCACTTGCACAGAACTTACTCAAGGTCTGTGGAGACTCACAAGGGCGTGAGAGCTTCTCTAGGGAACTATAAGCATACCTAGGTATTGTGGGTGCGGATAGGTAATTCGGGGCCGTTTCGGGGTCGCCCATATACCCCACGCAAGATCAGACGAACGCAACTTTAGACTGGGTGTGGGGGAACATGCTGTGAGGACAAATGCGGGGCCGAAAAATCTCGAGCCGCCAACAGGCGGAGAAACCCTGGTGAGATAATACCACCGTGTGAAAGAGCCAATCTTTCGAGAAACAAAAGGGAGGAGTGAGTTACAAAAAGCTACGACGACGCAGAAGAGAACCATACTGTATTCTCGGAAAGGCCGACCTAGTTGGGTCCGACTGGGTCTGTAAAATTAGTTCGACAGTGTCAGATATAGTGGAGCGTACAACACTGGATCTCTGCCTGTCAATCGTCGTACAGGTGCCGTCGCTGCGGAGCGACACACCATAAGAGAGTCCACTCATGTAGCACGGCCGCCTGCATGATCGCTGCCCCCATGGCACCTGGACCAACTGGGGGAAAGACCACCCCGCAGACGGCCGGCAATGCCTCATGCATGTGCAAGACTGTCAAGGTCATCTACGTCAGACAGAACCAATGCGAGCACCCGTGCGCCACCAGCATCAGCAAAAGTGGCAAAGCACCATTATTGCCTTATTGATATGTTTTTTTTTTGGGAGATTTGACAGACAAAAGTTTCGCGTGCGCGTCGGTGTTTGCCGAGTCGCCTAAAATGGAAGGTAAGTAAGAAGTTCACAAGTTTGCACTTCTAACAATTATGTCACAAAATACTACAGTAGTAGTGTAAAGCATCTTTCAACTTCATATTTCTGCTTGTTACATGAAATATTTTGTCATGTCTACTATTGTCTTACAGTAGTACGTCGTGCATTGTGTGAAACCACAACCACTAGCCAGTCTAGAACTGCCAACGTCTCAGTCACTGATGTCCTGTATCCACTATAACTGTGCGTTTCGCTCGCCGCATCTTGTCCATTGTCTGCCCGTGACATCACAAGTTTATAAGAGGTCATATCACACAATTGAATCGCGTGAACCGTCCTGGAGCTGCACGTACCCGTCGTGTCGAACATCGTAGTGATATTGTCATGCAGCTGCAGAAGCTCAGACACGTTTATTAGAACAATGGGCACAATTAATACCTCGGCGAGAGTAAGTTGTGCCTGTTGCGCTGCCATTTTCCCTCAGAGTGCGTTGTTGTTCATGCCACGGATACCAACATACACCTTCACGTCGCCCGCACTATTGCCCCTACCGTTTGGCGACCAATTCTTCAAAGACGTCACTGTTGACTCCTGGGACTCGGGTGGCACTTGTCTCGCGTTATATCGTCCCTGAGATACGATAACGTGTCTCCTCCCTTGGCTCTCCCCAACGAATTATTCTTGGGTACTGTCCCTGACGCGTGGCAGGACCTAATTGTTGTTAAAGAGACCACGTTCGCCTATATCGTGTTGGGTCATGTATGTATTGTATATGGCGTATGTCGAGGTTTGTCTACATTACATTGTCTACATTTACACAGTCATGATGCTCCTTGCCCGCGCTGATGTGTAATACGTCGAACTTTCCACTAGCTCGGGGGAGAAATATGTCTCCTGCTTTCACATAACATACTTACTGGCATAGCACGCTATTCAGATGCGGGTACGAGCGCGGCCTTAGCCTTATTTGCAACGCGGAGTGAATCACGTACTTGATATTCAGGGCAGGCATCTACGCGTCGGGGGACAATCTAGGAGTAGTCTACAGACGCGCCGGTGGTTCTTGCACTCCACTTCCTTCACGCGGCTAGCTCATTCCGTCCTCATGTCGTCCAATTCCTCGACACCATATGCCATGACGCCTCCACCGGCGTCAAGTACAGTTGCATCAACGCCGGCACCGGAGATAGACGACCAGGATTCATTGGTGAACAAACCAACTGTACGTCACGTATCAACCATCTCATTGCGCGTACATAACGCCTTATTCATCCGCGACTCTTGTTTGTAGAGCTCAAGAAAGCAAGTTCGTATCGAAGATATGGTGAGACCACAGCTATTGGCGCATAGTTGACCTAGTGTAACTGGCAACTTCAGGACACGGAAGCCCGTTATTCCCGTTTGAACTATCTGCTTCATCAGTCCTCCCTGTATGCGAGCATGTTGAAGGATCAGATGGACCGTTCCATGGAGCGCAACGCTGCAGCAGCCTCGACGAGCGCCAAGAAGATGAAGAAAGACGCGTCGCAAGGACGTGGCCGGGGACGTGGCCGGGCCGGCGTCTCACGTACAAAACGCGCACGCGTAGACAGTGATGAGGAGGGGGAGGCTGTAGTCCCGCCGCCATCCAAACGCGTTAAAAATGATGCTGCCGAGACAAGCGCTCAGCCGGCATTCGTTCAACCTGCATTGGTGACAGGTGCGACGTTAAAATCCTACCAATTAGAGGGTGTCGCGTGGATGGTAAGTCTTTGGGAAAACGGGATTTCTGGCATTTTGGGTACGTGTACCAGCCAACCTGATTTACTGGGCCAAAAATTGAAACCCTATGTTTGACTCGTGATTTAGCGGATGAGATGGGCCTCGGAAAGGTAACTCTTCGATGTTTTTAGCGGTCCTAAGTCTTAACTCCCGTTCACTCTTCTTCAAACCATTATAGACGATCCAAACTATCGCGTTCATCGCGTATCTACGCGTTCGAATTGAAGCACCTTTCCTCATCGTCTGCCCTTTAAGCGTGTTGCATAATTGGATCGAGGAGTTCACAAAGTTCGCCCCAGCAGTAAGGCCATTTTTGCAATTGCCTAGTACATTGATTTACTTTCAGTTAGATTCCTGTTTGCATGTACCATGGCCCTCCAGCCAACCGTGCAGAATTACGGCGTACTGAGATGTCAGTGGACAAGCTGCATAACAAGAAAGACAAGACGAAGGCGAAAACGAAGTCAAAGAGCACAGGCCGCCTATCGCGAAAACATGAGTCTGAGACGGAGGAAAGTGAAGTCGAGGCTTTGGACGACAGCGACTCCGGAGATCCGAACCCGACCAAGCAGCAATCGGCTTTCCCGATTGTTGTGACGACGTACGAGATGATCATCAGGGATCGGCAGCACCTTTCCAAGTACAACTGGGGGTATATTGTTGTAGACGAAGGTCATCGTCTGAAGAACATGGACTGCTTGCTAATGCAAGAGATCAAAAAGTATTCAAGCGCAGGCCGGATGGTTTTGACTGGTACACCCCTTCACGTGCGATTTCCATTTCCAGTCCACGAGTAGTCGTTAACAATGCCTCTAGAACAATTTGGCAGAGCTCTGGTCTTTGCTCAACTTCATTCTTCCCGACATTTTTGATGATGTTGCGTCATTCCAAGAATGGTGCGTGAATGTATCGCCCCGACATGGCACAGCCGCTTATCTGGCTTGCTTCAGGTTCAATTTACCCAATATCTCTACTTCCGTGTCCACCGATCGCAGCTCTCACTTACTACAGACGTTACACGCGATCCTTAAACCATTCCTGTTACGACGTGTTAAAGCAGATGTGGAACGCTCTCTCCCACCTAAAAAAGAATATGTGCTCTTTGCACCTCTGAGCGAGCGGCAGCGCGAGCTCTATGATGCTATCGTAAATGGCAAATTGCGAAAGCTTTTGGTCGGCGCACAGCCGGACGATACAGTGAAGAAAACCAAAGTCGAGCATATTGAAACGAAGGACGAGGGACGGCGCTTGAGGAATCGCGGTCAGCGGCAATATGACGTTGATGGGGACGACGAGGAGTACTTCAATAGGCTCGAAAATGGCATTGCCGCCAGCTCCCGGTTACGGACTGTCGATAAGTCTGTGACCGAGCTGGGACAGGAATATGCATACAAAGCCAAGTGTGCGTTCGGATCAGTACTATATGTCACCAGTATCACACTGACAGAGGGCTTGGTATAATAAAGTGAAGCAGATCAACAACTTGCACCTGCAGAACACCGTCATGCAGCTTCGCAAAGTGTGCTCACACCCATTTCTATTCGATTGGCCTGCCGACCCGCAGACGCGCGAGCTGGTCATCAACGAAGAGCTCGTCAATGCAAGCGGTAAGATGATGGTACTAGAGCGGTTGCTAGACGAACTCTTCCGACGAGGGCACAAGGTGCTCGTGTTCAGCCAGTTCACGACGATGCTCGATATCATCGAGGTATGCTTGTGCATTATGCAAACTTTCCTTTTGTTGTCTCATCGTATCTCGTATCCTGTGCAAAGGACTGGGCGACGGAGTTCAAACAATGGGCACTCTGTCGCATTGACGGCTCGACAGCACCTTTGGACCGACGCGCGGAGATGAACCGCTTTCAGAATGGGGGTGATACCCCGGATGCCCCGCGACTGTTCCTGTTAAGCACGCGCGCTGGCGGACTTGGCATCAACTTGACGGCCGCCGATACTGTCATTTTCTACGATCAAGACTGGGTGCGTGTTCACAAAATCATATGCCCCTTCGACTGGAAAAGCTGTGCTAACGCCTTGCACATATAGAATCCGCAAATGGACCTCCAAGCGCAGGACCGCGCACACAGAATAGGCCAGACAAAACCCGTGCTCATATTCCGACTCGTCTCCAAGCGCACTATCGAGGACAAAATCATGGAACGCGCCAAAGAGAAGCGGCAGCTCGAGGCGCTGGTGATCGCCAAAGGTGCGTCTTGCAGAACCGAGCGTGAGCACCCTCCAACGGCTGACGTGCGCGCGCCAGGCAAATTCAAGATGCCCATGGGCGTCGCGGACAAGCCTGGCAAGCGCGAGACGATGGCGGAGATGGCCGTGGCACTGCTGTCGCTTGAGGGAGAGAACATCGAGGTGGTACCGAACACGGCCGCGGGGCGCGCGGAGATTATCAGCGACAAGAACCTGGAGCTGATGCTCGACCGCCGCCGCGAGGTGTTTGAGGACCGCGGGGCGGGCTGGACGAGCGCGGCGGAGAGGAGGGCGGCGGGGGCGGAGCAGGGGATGTTTGCCGTGTATCAGGCGCCGCCGGACCAGGGCAACGATGCGCTGGCGAAGATGCTGGGCGAGGACGTCGAGTAGAAGGTCGGTCGCTGAACCGTCGATACCCCAACCCTGAACTGTGTAGATCTTTCTTAGCCCCCCATATCAGGCAGAACAAAACCACTCCTTGGTTTTCTTTCTCTATTGATCCCCTTCCCGCAGGCGTATACGAGATGTAATTCCGTAGTTTTTGATTTAGTCGTGAACATCACAGTATCATAGGTGCCCAGGGCCCTCTACAGAACCGAATAGCCTTGTGCGTCAAATAGCCGTAGGTACGATTTAGGGGTATGTAGACTAGAAGCGTTCACATGGAGCACACAACAAACGGACAGTAGACCTTCCAGAAATAGCAAATAAAGATATCAAGACAAAACAAAACAAAAAAAAAAAACTTAAAAAACTTAAAAACCGTTGACGAACGGTCCTCACTCGCCCCGCGCGATGCCCCCTGCGTCCCCACCACGCCCGCCCGCCAACCCCGCGCCGCCGTCCACATCACGCGCGCTCCAGCTCCGCGCCACGATCTCCCCGACCCGGTCCAACGCTGCGCGCCGCGCCGCGTGCCGCTCCGCAGGCGTCGAGCCCCGTGCGTGTGGGGGCGGCGGACCGGCGGCGATAGCGGCGACGACGGGGAACAGCGGCGGCAGTGTGCGCGGCGGGGAGGACGGGCGCGGCGGGCTGAAGAGGAGGCGCGTGGCGAGCGGGTCGGAGGTGACCTGGGGCGGGCTCGCGGGCAGGACGCACGAGTGGTCGCGATCGAGGCCGGGGCCGTGTAAAGCAAAGGTAGACGCGGGGGAGGCGATGCTGCGCTTGTCAGAGGTGGACTTGCGCGCGGGGGCGGGGGTGTACTTGTCCTGAGCGGCGGCGGCGGCGGTGTGGGAGTGTGAGGACCAGCTCTGCGTCCAGGCCATCCAGCGGTCGTGCGGCTGCTGCGCGATGGCGTGCTGGAGGTCGTCTTTGGTTTGCCAGGTCCCGCTCGCGGCGTCCCCCGGTTTAACGTCCGTGTCTGGCCGCTGCGCCGCTTCTGTGTCCTCTGCGACGATCCGGAAGCCGCTGCCGGCCACCCACTCCGTCTCGTCCGTGTGCGTACCGTGGGTCTCGACTCCGGGCGTAGAGGCGGTGTTGCGCTCGCGATGCGAGCTGCGATGACTGCCCGGACGCCGTGGCACGGCATCTTGCGTGGATGCCACAGGGCTGACGACAGAACTCGTGGTGGTGTAGATGCTGGGGCTCTCGGCGCGGCGGAGCGAGCCGAGACGGAGCCGCTCAAGAATCCCGCGGCGGATGGAGCGATGGCGCACTGATTCATAGGGTATGTCTTCGTCGTCGCTAAGCGCAGAAAACGGGTCGGGCGACGTCACGCGGTTACTGCGACGGCTTTGCGAAGAGTGTCGCTCACCACGCGTGCTGGAGGTTGCGCGAGATGCCGTGTGCGGCGTGAGAAGCCCGTTGATGCGTGTCCCACTGTTATTGGAGCCATGCGTGGTGGACCGACTCGCCGCTCCGGGGGCTGCACTCAAACTGGCGCTGACGGCAGACTCACCAATCCACGAGCCGCCCAGGCTTGTCCGACGCGAATACGCACGGCCGTGGCGCACATATTTACTGGGGCTACCGTCGGAGGCGCCAACGGCATGCAGAGTCTCCTGATGCAGGCCCCTGCGCGGATCGCTCGTTGCACCGGGACTATCCCGCGCAGTGGGCATGTACGGCGGGCCGTACTCGAAAGACGTGTGGTCACCTGCTTTAAGCGCAAGCCGTCGACTGTACCAGCGAAACCCAAGCATAGCGGTGAGAATGCCGAGCCCGAGGCCGACGACAACGAAGACTGGAAGGAGGTACAGGATGTTGAAGTGCTGATCTGACGTTGCGTGGACTTGGGGTGACGCGGTCGCCGGAGGCAGCGCAGATATGGAAATGACAGAGGTAGAGGGCGTCGAGCTGCTGCCGAGTAAGGAGGATGAGCTACCACTACCTCCACTGCTACTGCTGCTGCCCCCAGAAGCGATGGCAATCGGGACTGGTGTAGCAGCTGCTGACACTGCAGTCGTTGTCTGTCCCCATGGTGGGTATGGCCACCAATTGAAGCTCGTGGGTGAAGGAGCAACGGAGGCAAGTTGTCGCGGATCATTGTAATTGATATTCCGGTTGTGATCCTGCCGATGGACCAGCTGAGGATGTTGCGGCCGTTCAAGTGGTATCTGATTAATCGGTACAGTAGAATGAGGAGTATTATCGCGGTAACGCCAGTGGTGTGTGTTCATATTTCCTTTTGAGTGATGATCTACGAATTGCCCAACCCGATCTCGGCGCACCTCTGGATGGGCTGTCTGAATAGCCATCACAAAGAACCTGCACTATACGACAGGCTCCGGAGGAAGAACGATAACACCTATGCGCGATTCGACGCCTAGCGCTGAAAGGTCCGCGATCGGCCGTTCAAGGTCAAGGCCTGCGGCAATGAAAGTGGAACGTCGCACGAGATGAAATGAGGGCGAGTAGGAAGAACTGGTCACTCCCGAACGAGTGGTTGTCCTCCAGAACGTCTTGGGTCTGACTGGCGTCGACAGTAACTGATGTTAGCTTGCCCATCCACCATCATCTGACTGGATAAAAAAACTCACACAGAGGTGGGGGTGGCCGGACCGGCTCGAACGAGGCTCGAGCAGGCCGCGATGACGATATTGGTATTTTACGGCGGGGTGGCGGCTGCTCAGAGACACCTAGGACACCACCAGAATTATCGAGGTGAAAAGCGAATGATGTGGTCGTAGCAGGAGCCGACGCAGGACGCAAGGGCGATGAATGACGCCTCCGTCGACGGTTATTAACAAGCGGAGGGGACAGAAGAGAGTCGTCCCGGGTTCTGATCGGGGAGATAGCTGCTGGGGAGGTTGTATCAGCCATTTCAACGGTGACCATGGGTGTTAGCGTCAGTTCTGCCGGGCTGCGACTGAATCCGAAAATCAGCCTGGGAGGACGGTGCAGCGAGTTTGGGGCGTGTAGAACGGTAAGGTCCGACATGTCCAAGACTATCCGACGACAAGGTGAGGACTAACGATGGTGAGCGCCGAAAGCGTTCAAGCCAAGGCTTTTGCAGCACAGCGTCTGTAATACATAAGAGCTTATGTCAGCTTAGCTCTCAGGGCTCGGGTGCTAGCTTCAGTTAGACTAGGCCGACATGGTCGTTCACCGCCAACGACAGTGGCGAGGGCAAGAGGCGGTTGTAGCAGTGCAGACTCCGAGTCTCCGAGGCCACAAAATTAATCATGTCCCTGATTGCCATCTCTTCGAATTCTCCGATGCTTTTCCCGATCATAAGGCCGACAATGTTTTTCAGCCTTCCCCTACTCATTATTCGATGCAGTGTTGTTCTCGAGCTCGTGCTTCATTTCACTGCCACGCTCGAGAATAACTTTGCGCTGGACAGGCACAGCTTATTCCATCAATTGGCGATGTGCTTCTACCGCCGGCCTGGTTCTGAACTTGGATGCAACGCTGCTTGTTCTGATCAAACAACGTATGTTCTAATATGAATGAAATCAAGGGTCGGGATCTTTATCATTATTGCATAAGGGTGGAACAGACGCGCGAGGTTGCCCGTCTAGAGACCAGGTGATGAGCGTCGACGGCCAGTTGTTAAGAGTGAGTCAGCGGGAGGCCCTAAGCACGGAGGCCCCTCATTTCTCAACATCCCTCCACGCCCTAAGCTGTGCCTTCCAAGTCCGGCACTACAAGCATGGAAGAAAAAAAGGGAATTGAAGAACGACTCGAAGCGCGGTGTCCCTAGACTAGTCACCGTTGCTGACCTCGGCAGAAGATAGTCGTTCCGTAATACCCTAGGACATGCTATCGACAACTCGATGGTGTATTCTATAAAAAGAGCAGAAAAGAGGACAGTAGCGAGAGGTGGCCGCAGTGTTTCCGCAGCGCCACAGGGGCGTTCGGTAGTACATATCGCATGTCAGACACTCCAGCAGGAAATATCGAATGGTTTCCCGCGGTGCCCCACAAGACGGGTTACCGCGCACGTGCGACGCAGGGTGTATGCAATGTGAAGATGTAAAAAAGTGTGATGAATACGTAGCCTGGGATAGCAGGCTAGCTTGAGCGCGGGGTCTGCGCGGGTCTTCTGCACGAGCCGCGTGAACGAGCCGGATGGCAGCGTGGGACCATCGATCAAACTCCGAATATCCCGCGAGAAACGGGGAGAGGTTGCACAACGGCTGCGGGATTCTGCCAGCGGAGAACAGCGATGATATCCGTGATGTTGTGAGTAGCGCAGTCGGGGCCTTCGCATAACGACCGGGAGATTCCGTGAGGCCGAAGAGGGTGCCCTCAGCTCAGCAGCGATTTTGGCGCTAGAACCTCGTTTCCAGCTAAGTCGTGCCTCTACCCAATATTATAGATGGATGGCAATTCAGAGACCAGTGATGCGTGCGCCCTTGAGGCAGCGCGCTGCACGTGTCAAAGCCTTGACGAGATGCTGCCTGGAGGTAGCCCTGGTAATTGCAAAATGATGGTCTTCTGCTGAGGTCAGCTACGGAGACCAGGCCCTGACGACCGCTTGGTTGTCGAGACTGATGCAGATGGGTTGAAGCAGGTTCTCTAGCGCGGGCTGGTGGAGTCAGGCACTGACAGGCGCCCGCTATCGATGTAACTAGCTTGATGAGGCATGTTTGAGAAAGACAGGTAAGGTAATACAATATCAATGGAGGTACAAGTCTAGAGTCGAGATCAAGGTCGATCGGTTTATACTGTTTGAAGTAGTTGATAGAAACACGGGCATGTAGCACGATTTAGAAAGTAGGAAGACAGTGTAACGCGAACCAGAAGCGGGGGCAATTGCAGTCTACGTTTGCTGACCTAACCAGAAGACAGTCATTCTGGTTCAAAGGGCAATTGATTGTTTGACTTTTTCCTCGGCTTTTCTCTTTGCGGTGGACAATGTGGCAGGCGCTTCCGATGGCAGAGGTCGCATCGTGACATCCTTTCGATTGGAATGGTATATTGTTGGCGGGCAGCAGTGTGGGCTTTAGGCAGTGTGTGTGCTGGTGAGATAAGGGGTCGGACCGATATGGTGTGTTTGAGTTCGTCGGCAAATTGCAGAATACATCGTCGTTGTGTGTCATCAGTCTTTTTTGTTTGCTTTTTTGGAGAGCGAAGAGAGATGAAACTACAAGTGCGGAGTGATGTTACACAATTACACAGCTTTTTAGCGTACATTTCGATGAGATAGCAGGGCCACTGCAGCCGTCGCAGTCTGGAACGATGTTTCACGACTAGAAGCGCAAGCATCACAACCTATAGCAACCCGCATCGGGAAACGGGGATATGGAATAATGGGAAGGAAAAGGGAATTAAGATAGCACCAGGTACCGGCAAGCTCCCGCTATCGATGTAGGTTATGGACGAGCCTTTACAGTATATAGAAATGACTCCTCGCTGCAGCCCCTACTAGAAACGCGTACCAGGCTTGAGTATCGTAATCTCTGCCCCAAATTCAACGTCTCCGAGACCATAAACCATATCCTGGGCTGTGGCATCGTAGACTTCAGAGATAACCGAAAGCAGGAAACCACCAGGGACAAACCGCCTCTCTCACTATGGTTGCCGCGGAGTCCGTGTCTTGTTCGGAAGCCCATATGCGAATGTCGCATAGTAAACCAGGAGGATAACGACCGACTTCAATGTCACTTCGTACGTCCGCAGAAACTTGGGTGTTGTGGGCGCGTGAACTCTAGACTACGTGTTGACCCTGCGACATGGCGCCTAAAGCCTTGAGGGTCTAACCAGTCAAGGCAACTTGAAATGGTACGCTCCATGGGGAGACTTTCCTGCCTAATAGCTGGCGTCTTTTGATTAGTGGGTGTGGGGGTAGACCGTCTGCGAGGGCAAGCCCCGAGCCCCACTGGCACACCCCTCGCGTATGCGAGAGTGCGTAAAGTGTATTTCCTCGGGTGGATCTCGTTTTCATGAACTCCTCCTGGGAGGTGCAATTCCTTATCTAGGCCACGAGGGCAACTGTTGTTGCCTGTCGCATTCTTCTTACTCCACCAAAAACGTACTTGGGAAGCGTAACGTAACGCGAGCTACCAGATACAGAACGGTTGACATGTCAAGGATCGTGAGAAGGGGGGAAGCTTAGTCGTTCAATTCTATTGTATTTTTTTTTTGAACGAGATAGGCGGGGCTCAGAGTTCTTCCACAACGGCGGAAGGTGTCATTTATTGTGGAATGTTGGAGTTTCAACGCTGATCGTGTGATCAGAATGTTGCTCAGATCTTATACACGTTGCAAACGAGTATGAGGATGGCGAGGCGAATTGAAAAGGTAATAGACAGCATACTGATAGGGTGGTGGTTCTTATGAAGTGAAGGCGGATGCAAGTCAGCAGGCAAGGTGTCGTCAAATGCTAGTCTCCTCCACTACGTAGCCAAATAGCGTGTGGGGATAATGTCAGGAGCCAAATACCAGTAGTAACCGAAAAACAAGTCGGAAGAAGACGCGCGCCACAATACCCGGTAGCCGAGATGAGTTCATCGATCTCATATCATGTGACCAATTGTATCCATTCGCTGTCACCATAAACTGCATGGAAACTGTTGGCGTTGGGCATGGTTCATGCAACCTGCACCACTTCCGCGCAGGTCTTAATGTTCCGAGCGCGGCTTTGAAGGAAATGGGGTCGCGACGACGACGTGCAGAGCTCGCTTGTCCTGGGTAAGAGTAAACACAAGCGCTAGGCGATCGTCCATGCGCTCCCCGCCCAGTGTGGGTAGGTAGGGGTAAGCAATTTAATGTCTGCTGCGTTGGCCCGCGCTCAAGGTCTGTATCCAAAGCGCAGTGCGCTTACCAGCCCCGCGGGCGTGCTTCTCGTCTGTGGGAGTCCGAGGTGAGCTGCGAGGGTTTTCATGGTCGCGCTTCTGGGTGGTAGAGCACGTTGTTATGGCGTGTTTCCCGGAGGCGAAAGCTGAGGGGAGAGTCCTGAGTGCGAGCGTGGCGCGCGCTCGCCCGAAAGACTAAAGTCTTGTCCTTCCTCATGCCTCGGTGATGGCGATGATGAAGTTTTTATTGTCTGACGTGATACAGGCTTAATCTACGGTACGTAAGACGCACGCTTGGCTGGGGAGTCTCAGGAGTTTTACGGGAGGTGCTCACGCGGAAGTGGAGTCGGGAATACGCCTCGTGCCTCAGTGCGCACAACGCAAGGTAAGCACAAAACAAATGCTGTATCTAGTTTATGCATGACGACCCCCTCCTCAGGCTCGCAATCCTGACGGCCATCTAATCCCAATAAATTTCTGCACTCATCGCGGTGTCGATGATTCCTGGGATCAGACACACCATGCTCTTGGCTTACGCTGTTGGGGCATAGGGTCGTTGTGGCGATCGTAGCAGACTTTGCATCGTGGACCAACTTCTATGAACCGGACTAGATTGTCATTGATTCAAGCGCTCTCGTTGGTTTCCGTAATCTTCGGTCGGCTATTGCAAAGGGCAGCCGGGTCTACGACCGATAAGTCCTTCTTGAGATCTGAACGATTCACACAGCTCAAGATAACCTAAACAGCATTGTGGGTCAACTTAATGACCGCTGTGCACAAAGCAGTTACGGGCAAGTTGAAACAATCTGTCTGAAACAGGAATGTAGTCAGTCGAAAGCAATACAGCTGTGCAACTTGGATGTTGTATAGCTTTGTTACTGTGTCGTGATTTTCTACAGATAGCCAACGACGAACAGCCACTTCCAGGATATTGTTTTGCTCCTGGTGTGCGAAGACCCGGAACAGAAGGCTCAAGAGTAATGTATAGGTGGGAAGGTCATTGGTTCTTGTTATATTTAAGCTTACGGCGAGGCATGGTCAAGTGATGCGATAGCAGATTCATTATCTCCCCCGTCAGGTACACGGGAGGACCCCATCGCCACAATCACCAGAGGTTGTGACATGAGAGACAGCGCATTGCGGTACAAGACAGGGGAACCTGGAACGGAATAGATAATGAAATTGAGAGACGGACCGGGAGGATGCAGAGCCGTTGTTGTTGTTGTCTAATATGAAGACGAAGCAGGCGGAGAAGGAAATATAGATAGGACTTCCGTAAAGCTGCCGGAGAGTCAGAGACCGACCAGATCGCGCGTATTCGTATTCTTGATAAGTCAGTCCGTGAGAGGGTATTTCTTCTGCCGGCGTTATATCCCCCCTACGGTGTGACCTACCTTCGCACCGCCATTCTGTCTTTGTTATCTTCCAGCGTTTTGCTATCATCTCCGTAAATCAGACATCAAGGAAGAGAATGTCCACCGGGGACGTCCATCAACGCCGATCCGCCGAACGGATTTCGCAAACGGGTAAATACACTGGTCTCTAGTTGCCTATAACTTGAGAGCTCATCGAATTCTTGCACGCTCTCCACGTCTACCACGTCTCTAGGCACCGTCGTCAACCACCCGCTCCCGGCCGGTATCATAACCAGCCGTTCAAATAACCTTTCCAGGTCCTGGCTTTATCCCTCACATTCTCGTTCCACCATTCCTCAACATTCTAATTCCTATACTTCTCCTGTCCCCTCGTCCTCCACCCCCGAGGCTTCCTCCCAATCTCCATCCTCCATGATTGGGCCCACTCCTACGTTCTACGATCCAGAAGAGGTCTCTCCACAGCCACAGACGCAGGATTACCAGCAATGGTTAAGCAGCAACTATGGGCATACTGATCTTTCCTTCCTTAACGTCTCAGCCATATCCTACCCCCAGTCCCAGCTATCATCCAGCACCCAGATGCCGGTATCGCACTCCATGCCTCAAATGTCGCAGTCCATGCAACAACCCTTGCCAAACCAATACCAGTTTGTCGCAAGCCAAACTCAACATACCCACCAATCCAAAGAGGACCAGTCGTACCCGACTTTCTACTCTGACCGGATACAAAACAGACAGCTAGCCGGCCAGCGGCGGCTCATGCCGAACGCGCGAGTTCGCAGCCAGACCGCCCCTGATTTCATGCCACAGTCCCAGCACCAAGGCAACACGACCGTCCTTCCCAGTTCTGCAGAGTATAATCAAATACCGTCTGCGGCATCAGATGCACAGTTATACTATATAGACGACGGCGGGGGGAATAGTGGGGTCATAGGTGGCGGACAGTACACTAGTCCGAGTCTGACAGGTGGTCAGCCGTCTCATCTCCACCCTTCCGCACATTATCCAGCGCCGGGTGAACAGCTTACGCCAAGGTACACGCCTCTTTCAGACGTGTCGACCCTACCTTCCCACCAGTCTATATCGCCGTCTTTAAATGACCAGCAACTCCCCTCTGGTCACGCCGGCCCTTCAAATTCTGCGACTTTGGTCCCCGCGCCTCGTGGCGATACGGGGCGTGATCGGAAGCCTCCAAGAGCAATCAAGATGGGCCGGAAGCGACTGAGGAAGGTCGACGAGACCGATAGTGGTGAAGACGATGAAGATGGTCCTGATGGACAACCGTCTGGGCCCAATCAGATTCCTGGTACACAACGCCTGTGAGTGGAGCATTATCCTGCAATCTTCATGTTACTATATTGATGCACTCGCGTCCTGTTGCTTTTCTTCATGTTTGTCTTGCGCTCGTCTGACCCTCTCTCCGCCTGCTGTGCGGGGATATCCTCGTACATTGTTCCGGCCATTTTATAATACCGACCACTTCTTGACGCACGGCACTGCCTCAATTCCGCGCATGACCCTGCTTCTCTCATATGCCGCTAACCTTGTGCGCGACGATCCGATTGTCCAATGGGTTAGTCCCGGCGCGTGCACGTACTGCAAGAGACTGAAGGTGCGTAATTCTCTCCTGCCTGGGAACGTTTATTGCTCTTTTCTGAATCTTGATTTCGTACTCGGTCTTTCCTTGCCGCCCTCGTGTGCGTTTAGATGAAATGTGCCTTTCCGAGGAATGAAAATGTCTGCAAGAGGTGTAGTGCCGGTGGTCACCATTGCATTGTGGAGGGCCGGAAACCTCGCAGTGCGCCCAAGTAAGCAAACCTCTGCACTTTATCTACCTGCTCTTGCGTCTTCTGTGTGTCCGTACCCCTGCCCTTCTTTTCATCTCTTGTCCTCTTGTTCGCAATGTCCATGTTTGATTCTACTTCTGATGTATCATCCCGGACGTCCTGTCCTTCCCCTACCTCTGTATCCTCTTCCGAGGATTCTGATATTCCGTGGTCCTCCTCTAGCAAGCGCGAGTATTTGCTCGCACAGATACATCAGAAGGATGTTATCATCGAATCGCTCCTGAAGCAGGTAAGCGTGATCACTTGACGCCTGGAAAGTACCCTCATATCTGACGTCTATTTCGCTTTCTTTTCCTCTCCGTGGGGCTATGCTTGCTGACAGTTGCATAACCCGTATCTGGCAACGCCGCTCTCAATTGCAGCGTATCGGCTTGCGACTCCGACAAGTGATAATCACCGGCAAAACGTCATTGCTTGGCTTGACCGCCTTCAGTCGTCTGTGCGCCACTCAGGCGCCTCGGGAGGCGCGCGGGCGTTCCAGTTGGATCAGCGTGCCACTGCACGGGAGGACGACGATTCCGATGGGGAATATGATGGGCGCAGAGGTAGGGGTGATCTAGAACGGCCGTTTCCTGAGCAGGCAGATAGCGATGATCCCCCTCCATCTGCGGACACCCTGGTCGACCCAGACTCTGATAATTATCCGGGTCTCCCTGACGTGTCTGTTCCACTTGGCTTGTTGGCCAAGCTGGCGATCAGCAATTCAAAGGGCAAAGGCAAGGCTGTCACTGCAGACATTGGGCGGGCGGAAAACCCTAATGAAGACGATGATAACGTCGTAAGTGTTCCTGTTCTTGCTCCTGCATACAATACTCAATATTTCTCCTCAGGGCGTTGCCAATGACGCCTACTTCATGCCGGGTCCGGCCCAGGATCTTTCACTGCGCGCTACGCTCATCGAGAAGGCCAGCCCTCCTGACATCCTTGTCCACGGCCTCATCACTCCAGAGGATGTCGACAAGCTCTTCGACATGTAAGCTCCTTGCTTAGAAAGTTGTGATTTGTAACTGTGCACTCATCACCGTTGCACTGCAGTTTCTTCACGAAACTGAACGTATGTCGTTGGCTCTCGTTTCGCGAACGATCCTACTGACATAATCACATCAAGCCATTTATCAGTCTCCTCGATTCCAAGCTGCATACTCCGGACACGACGTTTTCAAGATGTCCGTTCCTCTTCACTGTTAGTGAGTCGGAGCCGATTTCTCATCGTTCTATCAGTTGCTGAGTTTTGGTTACAAGTCTGTGCTGTATCTCTTCGGTTCTGGCCTGAAAAGTCCGATGTCTACCCCATCGCGATGCACTTTGCGAAAAGCGCGGCAGCTAATGCGCTTATTGATGGGTGGAAGTCAGTGGAGCTGTGCCAAGCGTACATATTGTTGAGCTTGTATGCTGTGCCTGCCCGACGTTGGGAGGAGGACCGCAGTTGGCTGTATATCGGCCTTGCAATCCGGTCCGTCTCTCTATGCACTGAAGCCTCAGTCTGCCCTTTCTAATGCGTCGTATACAGCATTGCAACAGACTTGAACTTGCACCAGCCATCGTTCAAGACGCCGCGAAACGAGATACAAGAGCGTGAGATACTGAACCGAACGCGCGTGTGGATGATCTGCTACAACCTAGACAAGTCGACCTCCACGCAGTTCGGAAAGCCGTCGACCATTGAGGAGGACTAGTGCGTGATGTCTTGTCCCGAGGTTGTCCATGCGAAGTGTGGCGTTGATGTTGATGTTGACGTAGCAACATTCGGACGTCCAAGGAATGGTACAAGAAGTCTCGGAACAACGACTCTGTACGTCGCGTGTCGCGTGTCTTCCTCCAGGGCTTTCTGGCAGCTGATAAACTGGGACGGGTCTAGTACGATATCCATTTAGTTGCACACAGCTCACTTTTGCGTATCATCGCCAAGTTCCATGCGGCGGTGTTCTCCAACCCTGATGCCCCAAGTGGGCTAAACAAGGTATGCGTGGAGCGCCATCTTCTCTGATAGACCGGGTTATTCACGAGGATGTGCCCAGTCGATCGACTTCCGTGAAGTGACATTGCGGTATGACGAGCAGCTTCAGGAGTTCTACGATGAGTGGCGGGTGAGGTTCGACACAGAATCAGACAACAGCGGTAAGCTACCGTTTTCGCAGTATCCGCTAACTGGATCTCACGTTGGGTGTGCGCATAGACCCACGTTGTGCGTTCCGCTGCAAACTACTGCCTTTGTGCGTTCGTCCATTGCTTCACGTCGATTTTCTCTAACTAGCAGTGTTTACAGCTACGTCAACTACTCGAAGCTCGTTATGTTCTCTTTTGGCTTTCAGCAAGCCTTCCAGCGTGGGCTTGGGCCGAACGATGAGATCTTCTTCACTAAGGTCGGGCGCATCTTGAGGTCTTCCTTGCTTATGTGCTTATCTTCGTTCGTGCTAGTGCCTGGACTCTGCGAAAGGAGTTGTGTGCACCTTCCTCGATTCTTTGGCACCGAGCGGTTTCATGCGTTTTGCCCCCGATGGTACGTGGATATTGACGATTTTCTTGTCGTTACCATCCCAACGGTTCCGTTTACAGGCCACTTTGTCTTTTCGTCGTTTGCTTCTGCATTCCTTCTCAAGGTCAGTCCAATCAAAGTGCTGCGGGGCGTTCGCCTGACAAATGGCATCCTCTAGCTCCTTCGGCCCGAGTTTCGCAAGTTCCTGCCGCAAGGCCAAGAGACGGTGATCTTCGAGCTGATTGAGCGCCTGGTGCAGGTCTTCGCTTCTCGGGAGATAGCGATCGACGAGCGGCACACGCCCAAGCTGTATTCGCGTTTTCTGGCGAACCTGCTGTCGAAGTACAGGCGAGACGGCTCGACGGTTGGGGGACCACGCACGTTTCCACCACCGGGCAACGCAACACAGGCCGGGCAAGGTGAATCGAACAAGAACAAGTCTGGAGGGACGTCGTTCAACCACGGATCGTCCGCGAATAGACCGGGTGTGGCGTCGGGATCGCACGACACGCAGACGTTGGATCCGTCTGCTGGAGGGTTCGGGCACACCTACTCCGCATCACCTACGCAGACGACTACGCCGGTGGACTCGATGTATCAGCTGGACACGCCGCCGGGGTTCATCGTGGACCCGCAGCCGCTGACATTTGGCGCGATGGACACGGGGATGAACTTTACGTTCGAGAGCATGCCCGGTATTGAGGAAGGCCTGGCGACGATGCAGGCGTTGAAGGGCCCGACGTGGTGGAACAACACACTGTTGCCTGGGTATGTCCGTTTCTGCAATGTGTCGTCCTCGCGTGCTTACTTTGGGATGGCAGCTGGAATTGGATGCACGATGAAATGGACCAGAGCATGCCGGGCGGCCTGCAGACATATGAGAGTGGAACCGCCGGGATGATGGGCGGGTATATGCCATCCGGGTCTCTTTCCGCGTCCGTGTACATGGGTTAAGGTTGTTTGTGAATATCTTTCTAGTGTCATTTATTCTTCTTGGTCATCGGCCTGGGTTTCCTTTTCCCTCGATTTATTCACCATCATAACCCCCGCAGGTGTACATTATATCCTTGGACCCGATTTCTTGTTGTTAATATCTAAAAAGGCACGGCTTGCATAATATCTCGACGTTGTGCTACAGATAGAATGTTGGTCTTTCGAGTCGGTTGCCCTTTTGTTTCTTGCGAGCAGAGTACAGACACGTAGGATTTGGGTTTGTCGCCGTAATCGCCGATTGGGAATGTGTTTTGTCTGTAGGACGTAAGCAGTTTTTTTTTTTACCGCCCGTGGAAAACCGGATTGTTCGTTGCCACTGTTTCAATAAGTCGTAGCCAAACTTCACTGTGCGGTTTGCACCGTCGGCGCTGTTCCGATCTCTGAACCAAGGTCGTGGCCACAGCTCCAGCTCCATTCCACAGTGCGTTCTCCGAATAGATCATTGAATGGAATCGCTGAAAACAATGTATCAGGGATGGCTTCGAAGACGGTGTCGTTGCTGCTCTATCTCTCGCTCCTCCACCTCGCCGGCATCTACCTGTTCACCCGCGGGTTTCTCCTCACCCGTCTCTCGCTCTCGTCCGTCGCCACATGTCCTGATTCGGGGTGCACCCTGCCGCCCACACACAAGCGCGCCGTACTGCTCATCATCGATGCGCTGCGCTTCGACTTTCTGTCGCCGGACCCCCCCGCGCCGCCGTCGCCGTACCACCACAACGTCTTGACGCTGCCCCGCGAGCTGTCGGCGCGGCGGCCGCGGCACTCGTTCCTGTTCGACGCGCATGCGGACCCGCCGACGACGACGCTGCAGCGGATCAAGGGGCTGGTGACGGGCTCGCTGCCCACCTTCGTGGACATGGGCCACAACTTTGGGGGCGCCTCGGTCGCGGAGGACTCTATCGTGAAGCAGCTCACGTTGGCCAACAAGAGCGTGCGTCCCCTTTTTTTTTTTTTTTGGCTGTTCTGCGCGGGCGTGTGGGGCGTGTTGATTGAGCGTTTGCTAGGTGTGCAGATTGCGTTCATGGGCGACGACACGTGGTTGACGGTGTTCCCGGACTCGTTCCATCCGGACATGACGCACAGTTTTGATTCGTTCAATGTGGAGGATCTGCACGGCGTCGACGATGGTGTTGTTGCGCATCTGTTCCCTCTGCTTGAGGGCTCTTCGCAGGCTGCCGCGTGGGATTTTCTTATCGGCCATTTTTTGGGTGTGGATCATGTCGGGCATCGCGTGGGCCCGGATCACCTGACGATGAAGGCGAAGCAGCAGCAGATGAACGATGTACTTGCTCGTGTGGTGGATGCGCTGGACGAAGACACGTTGCTCATCGTCCTGGGTGATCATGGAATGGATAGGAAAGGAGATCACGGCGGCGACACTGACCTCGAAGTCTCTGCGGGCATGTGGGTGTACTCGAAAGGTCCGGCATTGTCCCTTGGAAGTGCCGCCATCCCAGACCCATTACAAGTAAAAACGACGTTCCCCGGCGCGTCTGTGCCACACCGACGGATCCAGCAGATCGATATCTTACCCTCACTATCTCTTCTTCTCGGCCTACCGATCCCATTCAATAATCTCGGCACCGTTATCCCCGAACTTTTCTGGAGAGACGGCCCTGGCTCTGACTACTTGCGCGCGTTGGACATCAATGCACAGCAAATCAGGAACTACCTCGAGACATACCGGGCCAGCTCTTCCGGCGCTGAATTGGACGTCGTTTGGAGCGAGCTGCAGTCGGCGTGGTCCTTGGCGGCTGGGGCCGCACCACAGAGCAAGCTTTATGCGTCTCTCGCTTACACGCGCTTGGCTCTGGAGACGTGCCGCTTGTTGTGGGCACAGTTCAATGTTGCATTGATGTGCTCTGGTTTTGTTATCCTGGTCCTCGGCGCCGTTGCAGGTTGGGGCCTCTACAACAAAAGCGAAACAGTTGGAGAACAGTGGGACTCATGGGTCGGTCTCTTCAGTCGCAACGTTTCAGTGGCAGCCTGCTCTGGTGGCGCATTGGGTGTCGTCGCGTCCAGGCTTTTTCAATCATTCACCATCTTTCGTGACATTTCCGTTCTGCAATTTGTCCTCTTTGGCGCGTCTTTTGTGTCTGCAACTGCGGCCCTCATCCTGGCACCACCGCGATCCCACCTGTCCTGGTCATCATTGCTTCTCATACTGCATTCATTGGCGTTTTTGTCAAATTCGTATACGTTCTGGGAGGACCGTTTCGTCCCCTTCTTCCTCGTGACCACCCTTGTTACCCCGTTGCGAGCGTCATTTTCTGCGCCGACAACTCACTTGCGCCAGCGCATCCGGTTCTTCTCGGTTGTATTTGCTGTCTGTGTGCGGTTAATGGCGATCAGTACTGTATGCAGAGAAGAGCAGCACCCGTGGTGCAGCGTCACGTTCTATGGCAGAGGATCCGTCGCTGAGCCGCCAACCCTCGTGCTTATATTGGCCATACCTGCGAGCATACTTTTTCCTCGAGTGATCCAGCGGCTTCTGGCTATATCGAAGTCGGACCGTGGCGTCGCGGCCGTGTTTTTGCCGTATTTTATGACACCGGCACTCGTCGCTGGGAGCGCATACTGGGTCATGGAGTGGATGGATACAGCGCAGGTTTTAGGACCGGAAACAGATTTTCGACTGATGCGCACCATCGTCGCTCGTTGTGCCATAGGCGGTCTGTTGATTGCCGGTGGCGCCCTGTGGTCGCTCATGCCCATATCGCTCGAGATCATGACTGAGAAGCAGCCGGCCGGTCCAGGAGAGAACGAGCCACGCACGCAACTGGTCGTGCTCGGCTTTGCGAACGCCTTTGGCTCGCCGTACCTCATCTTCTACTGCCTCTGGCTCGGTCTGGCGTGGGTCGTGACACAGCTCACAGGCCAGCTCACGCTGGCGCTCGCATCGGTTGCACTGCTGGCCCACCTCGAGCTTCAAGACAGCCTGCACGATGCGCGCGCACTCCAACGCGTCTTCAGCGCGTCCCCCGCAGCCGCCCTCGCAGCCCTGCAGTCGCAAGCCGACCCTCACGCGCCCGCGCCTGCGCTGCCCGCCGTTCCCCGCGTCGTGCAGCTCGAGGGCGTCGCCCCCATCGCATTACTCGCCCTGCATGCGTACTA
The DNA here is from genome assembly GCA_003314395.1 of Albatrellus ellisii. Taxonomy (NCBI): domain Eukaryota; kingdom Fungi; phylum Basidiomycota; class Agaricomycetes; order Russulales; family Albatrellaceae; genus Albatrellus; species Albatrellus ellisii. The sequence continues at coordinate 24,365 of QLPN01004670.1, read as the reverse complement.
CACCACTGGCCACCAGGCCACCATCTCCTCCATCCAGTGGAAAGCCGCCTTCGTGCTCACGCCCGCGGCATCCTACACGTGGTCGCCTGCGACGGTCGTGCTGAACACGTTCGGACCCGTTTTTGTGCTCGCACTCGCGGCGCCCCTGCTCGCCCTGTGGAATGTCGCGCCTGTGGTCGTGTCCGCGTCTACGGTCCCCGCCGCGCGTGTGGGTGCCGTCCGCGCGGCGATCGGCACGATGCTGTATTTTTCGGTCCTGCTGGTGGGGGCCGCGTTTAGCGCGGGGTGGCTACGAAGGCATTTGATGGTGTGGAAAGTGTTTGCACCGCGGTATATGGGCGCGGCGGCGCAGATGCTCGTGGTGGATGCTGCGGTGCTGCTGGGGCTTTGGGTGGGGGTGGAAAGGGTCACGCAGTATGTTGGAGCCATGTTTGATGCGAAAAGCAGGAGGCCCCCAGAAGTACAATAAAAAATTGTGAAATCCTTAGATGCACTAACTTCGAATGACCTTTTTATTGTTGTGGCAGTCAGGGGCTGTATTGTACATCTTGAAGAGCAGGGACTAACAGCAAAAGATACGTACGCGCTGTCGGTTCAGATAGTAATCCCTGTGAGGTGGCTTTTGTAGCCGTTCGGTTGATGGACACGCTCTTCTCTCTTGTATCCTGCCATCGATGCTGCAGCCCCCCCCCCCCCCCTGCATATACACTCACCTTTCACACACAGCATCTACGTAGCCAGGTCCTTGGCTCCAGATTTGCATAGTCTCGATTATTCGCCACTCTACTCCCTCATTGCGCGTGACGTGAAAGAGGCGCTCCCCAAGTCAGCTACACAACCAGCAGGCAAACGAGGATGTCGACGAGTAAAGGGATACAAGTCGGAAAGTGTGAAAAATAAATGAAAAAAAAAGGGGTGAATTGGAGCGACCGGCGAATGCGACTCGATCGGACAGACGTCAGTAGGAAGTCTAACAGATCCTATGAATAAATATATCGCTGGGCAGCCAAGTTCTCAAACCGTTAGTGGGCCCTTAAAAAAGACCCACTTTACCCACCGAGCGTTATTCGCAGCACTACTTACTACTCACGGTCCAAATGCAAAACACGTAACTACGCCATAGACGATTATATAAAAAATAGCACTGTCATTCGTTTTTGATGGCACACGCGCATATTGTTATATTAAAAAAAAAAAAACATGAAATAAGGAGAGTGGGGTCTAGCAGCAGATAGAGGACGAAAACACGCGCAGGGGATCGAAGAGACCAAGAAAGCGAACAAACCAGATACAACGAAAGCGATGCTGACTTCGAAAAAAAAAAAAAAAGCGAGTAAATAAGTAGTACCTTAGGCTCGTGAGTTGGTAGTGGTAGTAGGGCAGAGGAAAAAAAAAAAATAGCAATAGCTAAGTACGTAGAGTTGGTAAAAGTGTGTGACATGTCGTGACGTCATGCAAATTTGCAAGAGAGACAGACCGTGAAAGCCTGGAGAGAATACCATCATACACAGAACGTCATAACTTCAACTCAGTGAGCACCCGTCGTGCGAGCATCTGATATTGCCACCCGTCTCCGCTCGCCCGCCGGAACTGGATCCCGTGCAGCGGCAGCCACGGCACTTTCACGATGTTGACCTCAAACCGGACCGACAAGGTGTTCGCGCCGATGCTCTCAAACACCTCGCGGTCGACCTCACCAGTAGGTAACGGCGATAGTGGCATGGGCGATAGCAGACTAGGCTGTGGCGTCGAAGCCAGGTCACGCGGAATGGCGGGTAGCGTCTTGCCCTTGCTTGGGGGAGAATACGACTGTGGTGTCTCGATATGGGCAGTGGAGAATACGTCGTCTTGCTGAGGAGCAGCGGTGACGGTGTGAGTGTTAGAGACATTAAAGAACGACGAGGACCCGCTGCTGGGCGTTGCCGTGACAGCCGTACCACCCGAGGGACGACCGGGATGCTCCCTGTCGGTTTGAGACATGGCGTCGCGCTCTTTCTCGCGCTCTTTGCGGCCCAAGCCAAACGAGAGTTTCGATACCTTCTTGGTGATGGATTTACGAGTCATCCCGGAATCGTGCGAGCCCGAAGAGCCCTGCTTGCGGTGACGTTGTGAAGGTCCATGGACCATCGCCTTTTGAACCGATTCATGTACTGAGGAAAGGTCGATGGACGGGATATGGATGCACTCGAAGCCCGTCTTCGTCTCTCGATACTGAACTTGCATGCGGTCGAGGACGCGTCGAATGTCTGACTTGATCAACGAGGGTGGCTTGGTCGATGTCGTCGCGACGCTGATGAACAAGGATCAATCACAGCATTTACTGGACTACAAAAGGTCGCGAACCTGAACAAACCCTTCAAAAAGACGGGCTTGAAATCCTTATCCGCCGCATTACGTTCGTCTTCGTTGTCCGACGTCGCTGCACGTCGCCCGTTGACCTGCATTACACCAGCTTCGTTTGCGTCCATGCCACCCTCCGCATCAGCATCGTTCTCCACTTCCTCTTCCTCATCAGTGCGTCCGAACCTTCTATCGAGCACCCCACGGCCGTTGAATGTCCCATTCAAAGCCGCGTTGGCTGGACCCGAAGAAGACAGCCTACGATGTCGACCAATCGTCCCGCCGACCTGCGACAACAATGCACCACCGGTGCTGCTCCGGCGTTCGTGTCGAGCCGTCCGGCCATGCGGATCTTGGATGGTCGCTGCCCTACGATGGGTCGGCAGGGACTGGCTAATGGTTATCCGGCCCAGGTCAGCCTTTTCTGCGTCTCTAGGCGTCTCATTCTCTGTGCCGGCCTTCACCGCTTTCTCCAAGTCAGAGGGTGGCAGTTTTTCGGTTAGGTCGACCTCATTTTCATGCGAAGGACGCGGAGGGAACCCAAGCATGCTGATGCGACGACCAGGGTGCGACCGACGACTTTCGTCGGCGCTCGAGCGCACCGTGCCGCTGCCCACGAGCATGCTTCCGAATCTGCGCACCAGCCCCATTGTCGGCGTGCGAGGCTCCTCCTCCATGCGCTCCGCGAACGTCGTCAGTTCTGGTCCGGCCGTCCGCGGCGGTTCGTGACTGTTCCTCTGAGGGTGGGCGAGCTCGCCTCCGCTGAAAACCCCAGTACCAAATGGGCGCGGATTCGTCGGTCGCTGACTGAGACTGTGGCTGCGGCGGTGTGTGGACGCAGGGGGCGCGCGTAGAAGCGTAGGAGGCGTCGCAGCCATTGGCGTGGTAGGTGTCACAGGTGTTGTAGTAATCGGTACCGAGACGCCCGCATCCCGCGCACGAGGCTGTGGCTGGCTGGGGAACGTGGGATGCGTCGGTGATGGCGTGTGTACAGCCTGCCCATGAGCAAGGTCGTAAGACATGCCCGAGTAGTGCGATGTCGCAGGCGGCGGAAGTCGAGGAAGCGGCATGCTGTAATCCGCCTTCCCCGCCGTCAGCTCGCGCTGCCCTGCGAAATGTACCGCCTGAACTGCCTTTGCCGGAGTATGTATCTCTTCCGCGGGCGCGCTTGCTGTGGTGTTCGCTGCTCCTTGCTGCAGAGACAACTGAGAGCTCGCGAAGTGACCCGGTCCGTACACCTTGTCGCGCTGCAGCTTCTCCCGTGAGAGGTAGTAGATCGAGATGAGCGGGTGGAATCCACGCGTTGGATCCGATGGCTCTCGCGAGTCGGGCAATGACGAGTTCGAGTTCAATCCCGCCTGAGATCCTGACGGCGAGGCGAAAGGCGATGGCGGGGGAGACGTCGACGACGAAAACAGCTTGCGCCGGTAAAAATCGAATCCCGAGAACCGCTTCGCCTTCTTCGAAGGAGACTGCGGCTGTGCATACTCTGATCTACCATTCCCCACCATCGCACTCTCCGATGCGACCGCCAGCGACGAATTGGACAATGATTCGGGCCAGTGCCGACCATTTCGTCCATGAGCCGCGTCACGTTTTCGTTCCCAGTGCTGTACCGCCCTCAGGTACCCTTCTGACTCGAGGATATCGATGAGTTTATGCTCGATCAGGTCCTCTGATCCGAAATCAAAACCGCTCATTCCACGGATCACCTCCCGGTCCAGCTCGTCCGCTCGCAGCGGGTCCCGCACCAACAGATGCGCGTCCGGTGCTCCAGTGAACCCCCGCGTCATCCATGCGTGGTTCAATACCTCCGCCAGCGGTGCGCGCACAGCCGGATTCGTCACCAGCATTCGCGAAAGGATGTGTTTACATTCTCAAGTGTGTGTCAGACGCATCGTCGTCAGGACCAGCTGCTTCAAATATCACTCACCTGCGCTCAGCCACACTGGATACTCCACCAGTCCTCGCTTGATCTTTGCGTGCAACGCCGGCATGCTCTGGTCGTCGAACGGCACCTTGCCGCACACCAATACGTACAGCACCACTCCAAAGCTCCACACATCGACCTCCGGACCGGTGTAGACCTTAGCGTTTAATAGCTCGGGCGCTGCAAAGTACAACGATCCGCAGAACGTCGATAGGTGTGCCACAGGGTCGTAGAGATTCGAAAGGCCAAAATCGATGATCTTGATGTTCCCCGTGTGGGAGATCAAGATGTTCTCGATTTTCAAGTCTGCATGGAAAAGTCGTCAAACGCGCTCGAGTGGTCATCAGCCACCGGCCCCACGTACCTCGGTGCACCACATTGTTCCGATGGCAGTACTCCAGCGCGCTTCCAATCTGGCGCGCGAACTTGCGTGCCACGCGTTCCCGAAGTCGGCCATGACTGATAATGTAGTCCAACATCTGACCTCCGTTGATATACTCGAAAACCATGTAGTAGTGATGATGGTGCACGATCATCTCGCGCATGCCACAGATGTAAGGGTGATAGAGGAGCTGGGAGAGCGCCGCCTCGCGGATCGTTCGGACCTCCTTGGAGGCGTCCTTAGAAGCCTGTTTGGCAGCTGCTTCTGTATCCGTCGCGGTGGAATTCGGCACCAAAGGATTGACCCGAGGAAGGATTTTCACCGCGAGCTGAGCATAAATAGTGTGTTAGATGAAAAGGCCCACAAGATAACGAAAAGCTCAGAGCCGCCGGGACATGCATGCCAAAACAAATAAACCGTGGCGGAGTGCATTTACGAACATAAAGCATAGACACTTGCCTTTTCCCCCGTCACGTTATGATGCGCAAGCTTGACCTTGCCCATACTCCCCGCTCCAAGGGTCTTGCTCAAAGTATATTCGCCGAGGATGCGATTCGTAGTGCGAGGTTTTGCTGCCGGATCGGCGGGACGCTGCTGCTTCGCGGCGGCATAGGCGCGCTCGTCCTGCGGTTGATGATGGGGTTGCTGTTGCTGCACTTGCGAGGGGTGGAGCTGTTGCTGACGAACGTGATCAGGAGAGGGGGTGACGACTGTGGGCGTGTACATTTGTGGGGGCATCGACATTGGGCGGGGACGGGCGGGGGCATTGCGGGGGGTAGGAAGGGGTAGCGGGTGCATGGTGGAAGGAGGAGTAGGAGGTTGATCGCTAGGTTGGGTCTGGTGGTGATAATGTGGTAGTGGCTGCTGTTGAAGGAATTGAACCTGGCGCGGGGTAAGGATGGGGATGTGATCGGGTTGGGCACTGCCAGGAGCGGTGGCGGCGGTGGAACTGTGGACTGCACCCGCAGGGAATTCGTGGCCGCTAACCACGCCACTGTGTGAAGGAGTGATGGTGCCGGCCTCGACGTCAGATCGAAATTGGTTATTGTTGGGGTTGTATGCTACCAACGACGTCGGGTAGGCTACCATCGACAATGGTGACGATTTTTCTGGTGAGAGACAGCGGAAGATATGAAAACAGGATTGACGACGACGGCAATGATGAGGACAATGTCAAGAACGGTTGAATGTGGCGGGGTTTTTAGTCACCGATTACGCGCTTAAACATTTCAGCCGTTCCATTTGTTGTTGCGACATCTACGCTCTACACTACATTCCATGCCAATCACCGTCAACTAGCGCCAACTACATCAATATCAACTCTCCTCTCTGATTACCGCACATAAATCCTGTAGAGGGAACTCATACGTGGAGAGGCATGACAGTTATTTTGTCTTTTTCCTTTCTAGTACAGGTAGCCACTGCACAGGATGCTTGTTGAATTTGGGCCACGGCGGGATTACCACCTAAATCCCTGTCTAAGCTCTTGAGCACGCTATATGGAGACGCCACGACGCACCAAGAGAAGAAGTGCCACACCCAGCCCAAACGTATAGAAGGTTATGCTCATAGACTGGAGTGCAAATCCTAGGACGAATGACACGGCCTGCTCGAGAACGTATCTCCATGGGGAGCTCAAAGGCAAGCTAGAGGAGAACATACCGTAAGAGTGAAGAGAACATAGCGTGAAATGCGATCGACCGCCTTTTGACCTTCGAAGTCCTATGTTGTAAGGGTTGTCAGCGCTGGGCCGTGTTTCTCTGGAAGAGTGTCCTTACAATCTTGCCTTGTATCAGTTCTTGTATGGAGCTCGACATAAAAGACCAGGATGAGGGCAGGTGCGAAAGAGGGTAAAGGATGCAATATTCCTTTTCTGTCGTAGATAGGTAGGAAATATTAATCGATATTTATAGACAGCTTCCCTAAATACGCGGCTATATTGTTGGGTTGGTGCATTTTCTGCGCCTTTGCAACCTCTACGAACGGACATCTAAAGGTCGAGTTCTTAGATCAACATCGCCCTTTACTATCATAAGCCTAATCTTCCTTTGAACAATCAGACGGCTCGCATGGAGTTTAATCCGGGCTTGGCAAGAAGAGCATGCAGCTTATCGCGGGGAGAAACCAGGAGCGCCCAAGTCGCTTCTGGAAATTTGTTGGAGCAGAAAGAAGGTAGAGGCGTGGGAAAAACAAGCGAGGGAATAAAGAGGACTTGATGTAAATTAACATAGTCAACATCTACCAAGTTTGCGTGGACGCTTGTGAGCTCCATCTTTCTGGTCCTTGGGTGCTCGACTCATCTGCGCTTTTCTTCCGGACTACAACCTGACCCTCTGTGAGCGGTCATCTCTTCCGTACTGACTGAGATTAGGCGGAGGTTGACATCCGTGACGTTCCGCGACGACCCATTGTGTTGGATACAACAAATACCACAGCTTCGTATATCATTAGATACCACTCTTCATACCACCTTCGCATATCTTCTCCCTCAAGATACCAGCACATAACTCACGATTCCATACCAAAAATTATGCCTGCACCGGTAAAGAGCGGCCAGGCGCTTTTCCTTGGGCTCGAGCTTGCTACAGACCAGCTGCGTGCATCGATCGTGGATGAGAATCTGGAGCTGATGGGCGTGGAGGCCGTTGACTTTGACTCAGAGCTGTCAGAATATCAGTGCGTAGACGGATTGTTCTCTCTTACACATTACCTTGTCCTTGTATCCCATGCCCTCCTTGAATGATTACCACGTTGTGTTAATGCGTTACTCTGTCAGGACCCAGGGAGGCATTTTCACGACACCTGGTGATGCATATACCACGCCGGTCGATATGTGGGTGAAAGCTCTCGGTACGTACTCATCAATTCCATGCATGTAACCAGAAGGCTTAATTATTTCTCTTAATATATGCATGGTGTCGCCGGCGTACCACTTGCTTTTCCTATCATTGGGTTGTCGGTGGTGGCCAATATGTGCTTGGAACTTGTCCCTCAATCCATGCAACTCGTTCACTGGTACCGTTTCTCGGAATTCATTCTCCAGACTTTTTACTAGAAAAGATAAGCAGAAACCACGATGTCGCGAGGATCAGGTCTATTGGTGGTGCTGCGCAGGTGAGATTTGGTTCCGTTGCTTTTCTCATTTGCGCCAGTACACCGGTTTCCCGAAGTCACGTGTGACTATACCACAGATTCAAGCTCTCCGTGTAAAAATAAATTTCCTGAATCTGATTTTTGGCTGGGTTTGTTTGTATATTACTGCCTTCCACCTGCATTGCTTCTTTTTTTTTTTCGTTTGTCAAAAACTGATTAAAGTACGATCCAGCCCGCTCTAGTATGGTGGAAAGCGATACCAATACCGACTTTTCCATCCCTCGATTCCCGGTTACCATTGCATGCCCAACTTTCGCCCAATACTTTCTCCTTGCCCAATACGCCAGTGGCCCAGGATACATTCTCTCACTCGCATGCGCTAAGTCTAGAAGCTGCCCTCGGCGGACCAGATCACATGGCTGCACGTGTTGGAACGAGTGCACATGCGTCCCTCGTCGCTGCCCAGCTGCTGCGAGTGCGTGAGGCATCGCAGGACGTCTGGGCTCGTACTGGTCGTATTCAAATTGCATCCGCATTTCTCGCAAGTCTTGTTGCAGGTACGTGGGTTAATATGAGCGAGGCCGAGGCGTGCTCCACCGGCATGTGGACGCATATTCCTGGCGGTCAGGGCCACTGGGATGAAGAGGTCCTCGAGCTTGTCGGGGGTGGTGGCTCAGAAAGTCGCAGGGTGCGTGGGTGGCTTGGCGATGTCGATGTCTCTGGCGGAGGACGCCGCATCGCTCTTGTCTCAAGATACCTCAGTGAGCGTTATGGCTTTGAACCTGGTGAGTTGCTGCCAGTACAATGGCCATTGCAGATCCTTGTGTTATCAGGTGCTAACGTGATGCCAAGACACCACTGTCACGTCGTTCGTCCCGGACTTCCTCTCGACCTATCTGTCTCTCTGTCCCTCTCCTTCCGATGCTGTGCTCTCTTTCGGCCCCATGGACTTTATGATGACTAGTGCGCCGCATTACCTGCCAACGCGGCTATACAATGTGCTCCCACACCCAGCACAGGACCCCAGCGAAAAACGCAAGTACATTGCAATGCTGACCAGCAGGTGGGTGACGAGATGCTGTTGAAATATACATATTCAAGACAGATCAGAAATGCCGATGTTCCTCGAGCGCTTGTCAGGGACATGTACACAAAAAGTTGGAGTGCCTTTGACCGCCTTGTGTCAGTCGTACCCCCAGGGGGTTCCATTGGGTGTGTCAACTTTATCCTACAAGTTGTCGGCGAGCTGTAATTGTCTCGTCTAGTCTCGATGATAAATTGTTCAGTTTTTGGCTTCTGCAAGGCGACAGCTACCCATTGTCTCACGTCAAGGGGATTTTTCGTTTCGAGACAGGCATCAAGGTCAACGAGTTCCGCGACCTACGCGCAAACCCGCGGTGTCTCGTCGAGAGCCAAGTCATCTCCTTCCGGGTTCGTTGGTCCCGAATGGTGGCCACTGGTGTTCTTGGGACCAATGCCGGTCGCGCCCGTGGCAGCAGTACGTTTGTCACAAGTGGTGGTGCGAGCTCATCAGCCTCACCTGGACCAGGCAACGGTCCAACCCAAATCACGCGCACAAGTACGCCTGTGACTTTGATAGCGGCGATGGCACCAACCGCGGCTACCACTATAGGGCTGTCTTTTGACCCGTACGACTATCAAAATCTTCCCGCCCGCATGCTTGTCACGGGAGCAGCGGTGAATTTCCCATCCATCGCGTCGCTCGTCGGCGACATCTTTAATACGCCTGTCATGCTCCCCTCGACGCAACTAGACTCTGCTCAGGTAGTGCCGCATCGCAATGCGCCTGCCGCGGGCTTTCCTGGACGAGCGTCACTGGGTGGTGCATACATTGCACGCTGGGTGTGGGGGAAGGAGCGTGCGGGGACCGGGCGAGGCTTTGAGGAAGAAGTGCGCCGCTTGCTCGGGAAGCGCTGGGTCGCTAGCGGTGGGACACCAGTACGGACGAGCGTCAACGCGCCTGTTGTAGGCACACCTGGCGGTGTCAGTGGCTCGGGGGCAAGCACGCCGTACGGACACCATGGACTGCGGTCTGGCTTTGGCTCGACTGTCTTCGCAGAAGAGGATGAAGACGCGCTCGAAGAGCTGGAACGGCTAGGGGCGGATGGCACCGCTACGGTCACGGGTTCTCCGGCCGCGCACAGCACTGCGTACAGCGCGATGTTTGGCGAGAGTGATGCTATGGGACGCGTGCGCACGACCACGGGGGCGAGTACGAGCACGACGGGTACCAGTAGTTCCGGCTCCGGACAGCCGTCGACAGCATTCACGACCCCTGACCTCAGCGCACTCCCGCCAACGGGCGCCTCGCCCCCCACCACGATTGAAAATGGCACGGCGGCGACGGCGGTCACGCCTACTACGCTGACGCCCGTCGTAGCGCTGCCGACGAGCGAGGCAGAGATGCAGGTCGGGCTGGCGAAGATAGCGGAGCCGGACGTGGACTCGTTCATGGCCTATGCGGCTATCGTGCCGGAGTATTGCCGTTTGGAGGGTATGTTGGTGAAGGCGCTGGTGTGAGGCTGAGGGAACAGGTGAAGGGTGGAGGACGGGAATTGTGTTCGGGTTCGTGCTATTGTTGCTGCTTTTGCGTTGCTGTCAACGAGCTTTCCGAGTTTCTGCGGCTTGCTTTCTCTTCTGATGCTCCACCTGAGATCTGGATCCGTGCGGTGTGATGGCTGGGCGGAGAGGGGGGGAAAACGCGACGAAGAGAAGGGGGGTGGGATGGGAAGGAGTTCGTATCATACACCTGTACCAACGTTCGTACCGTATTGGTTAGTGTTTCTGGGGGGGGGAGGGGGGTTAAAAATTACATAATCTTTACTGTACTAGGGACTTGTGACCCATGTTGAAATGGTGTTATACGGTGCACTGCAAGATGCTAGCGTGTAGGCTTGGAGCTTGGAGTCGCGCTGGTGTTGCATGTCACTGTGTTAGCATTACGGTGGTATCGGTGTGACGAAGAGTAAGGCCTGGCATAATTATCTGATCATGCCTGGGGAAAGCTGCAAGAGGTTGCTGTAAGTTAATGCCCTTTGTGGCCGCACATTGGGGATTCAGTGTCCCAATGAAAGCTAGTGGGTCGTTTCTTGGACATGCAAAATTGTGTATGCACTATAATACATATACATGAATATGTACGTACAGTTTGTATGTCCCAAGTCAGAACTGCTAGCTTTTGTAGGAGATGGAGAGAGCAAGGGGCTTTGAAGTCTGTGGTAGCTAGCCTGAGCTGATTTGCAGAAACTCTCACTTGTTGCTGAATATGTGATATCAGAAGTGATGAGTGCCTCAATCTTGTCTTGAGCACCTAGGAGGATGCACTGGTGATGGTAGAGGCAAGCAGGTGGGGACACCAGGGAAGATTGAGATCTTCAATGATAGCAAGACAGGTGCTAGCTAAGGCTGTGGAAAGGTGGGCAGAGACATAAGAAGAACTTCTGGTAGATATTATGGACATCTGTGTGTAGTATATATACATGACTAGTTAGAGCATGGACCAGTGTGACATCAGTGGCTGAGTGGGAGTTGTATGTAACTGAGTACATGGTACATGTCAACACCCCCCCATACTCAGCACATGCATGATAAAGGTGTAAGTCAGGACAGCCCCAGTCTTAAGTGATGTACAGTGAAGAGGGGAGTGGCAAGAGGTTTAGCTAGAGTGTCTGCAGTGATGTGGGGGGAAGGCAATTGTGAAAGCCATCCCGAACACATTGATGAATATAGTGTGCTTGGTGCCTTTTCTGATGATGGGGTTGTTGGCTATGTCAACCAATCCTTTGTTATTACCATGGAGAATGAGTGGGTTATTTTGAGTGAGGTTCAATCCTGTCAAGAATGTTCACAACCATTGTACTTGTACTGCAGCCTGCAATAGCAAAAGGTATTCCACTTCTGTGGATGATAGGGACATGACTTGCTATTTCCTGGAAGCCCAGGTGGTAGCCCCTCTGGAGAACATGAAGACATATGCTCTGATTGACCTCCAATCATCTCTGTCTTCAGCCCAATCTGAGTTGGAGAAGCCATGTAGGGGCCCTGAGGCTTCCCTTGAGTAGCAAAGTGTGGGGTGCTTAGAGCCACTAAGATACCTCAGAATATGCTTTGCTGCAGGGATGTGGTTGCTTGAGGGATTAGCAGAATATTGGGCTAGTCTGGTGACAGCATAGCAGATGTCAGGGCAAGAGATGATCATGACATATAGGAGTGATCCTGTGGGCTGCTGATATAGTATGTGCTGAGCTTGGAAAGGCATTTGGGAGGATTTTTGAAGGTGTACAGATGAAGGTAGGGGTGTCAGTGCAGGGTTGCATCCATCCATTTCAGAGTGCTTCAGGAGGGATTCCAGGTAGATGGATTGACTGACCTGTAGGATTCTTCTGCTTCAATTGCAATGGATGTGTAGTCCCAGGTAGGACATGACTTTGCCTAAGTCCATCATGGTAAAGATGGTGGATAGCTTGGCTTTTAGTGTGATGATGTAAGTGAGATCTGGTCCAAAAATGAGTAGGTCATTGACATAGAGAACAAGGTATGTGGAGGTACTGGTGTGGAAGTATACACTGCTGTCAGCAGAAAGATGTAAGAAACCAAGATTGATGAGCACTTTGTGGAACTTGTCATTCCACTTTTGTGAGGCTTGCTTGAGCCCATATAGGGGTTTCTTGAGCTTGCAAACAAGGTCTAGGGAGCCAGGTGTGGAGAAGCCAGCTGGTTGTTCCATGTATAGTTCTTCATCTAGGTTGCTGTTAGGAATGTGGATTTGACATCCACTCCATGGATGTTCCAGTCTTCTTTTGTTGCTAGTGCTAGGAGAAGGCAGATGGATTCAAAATGAGCTACTGGGGAGAAGGTCTCATGACAGTTAATACCTGGCTGTTGGGTGTGTACGTGCAGGATATGGGAGATGGCAGCAACTATGATGTAAACTAGTGACAAGCAGTAAGAGAACCTGAACATGATCAGGGATGCAGGCAGATGCATGTCTGCAGCAAGTGGTAAGTGGTTGCAAGTGTGGTAAGCAATGCAATGTGGTTCAAGTACACTGCAGGGAAGATGTAAGAAGAGATATAGATGGGGTTGAAGAGGTACTCACTCAGACTTGTGGTAAGATGTCTGAGGAGCTGTAAGGTAGTGCATCCATCATATATAGTAGGTGTAGGTAGAGTTGAAGTGGAGAATGTAAGGTGGAATACAACAGCTACCTAAAGTGAAGGGACGTGCATTGTCCTAGAGTGTGTGTGGAGTGAGAGTGCTCGGAGATATAAGCAGCAGTCCAAGGAGAAGAAGTAAGTGATGGTAATAAGTACATATGTAGTGTAAGGTGTGTTTGTCAAGAGAAGCTGAATGAAAGGTAAGGCACGTACAAGTATTATTTCAACAGGGTGAAACCTTTGGCAACAAGCCATGCCTTCATACTGTTAGTGTGAAGTTTGGCATGGTGGTCTTCTAGGCTGAGTCACTCCAATCAAGGAGGATGGAAGGGTGATGGTGGATAGAATGAAGGAAGGAGGGCAAGCCAGCCCAGAAGCAACATCATGATTGTAGAATAGATGAATACAAGGAGTGTAGCCCAATCCATGATGAGGGAGAGAACTGAGTAGTGGACTAGTGGATAATGTCCCAGAGAGGTCCCTAAATACCTAAGTAGACTGCACACAGACCAGCTGGAGAGTACAGTATAGCATATGTCTCACACAAGTGACAATGTGTGGGAGAGATTATTAAGTGTCCCAACATGTGAGAGTCAGGTGGTGAAGAAGGAGCACACAGCACACCAAAAAAAGACAATACTGTCAGGCTTCATTTATTTGGGGCATTTACCTTTTTATTTCTTTTCATTTTCTTTTCCATTTCTCTTGATGATCTGATTAGATTAGATCATTATATTCTCTTGTCTTATCTGATCTTTATCTGATCTCACTTACTGTCACTACATTCTAGATTATGAGGTCATAGCATGCACCTTTGGCATGTTCCATTACTTACTGCGGGTATTGTACTGTAGTGTCTGCCCTAGAGTACTGTGCTGGTCCGTGTGCAATCTCTTAGAGTATATAGATAGCTGTAGTATAGCTGAATATACTCCAGCTAGTTATGGCTGGATTTCCTCTTCTATTGAGTGATCTTTAGTTGAGTGTGCCCAGTCTCCTGTCTAGGGATATATGCAGACTCCAGTCTCATAAATACATACATGCATCTTCCTTGGTCTTGAAGACCCACTTGCAAGCTATGGTGGAGCAATTGGGAGAAAGCTTGGTGAGTTCTGATGAGACCAGGCCATGCATGAGAATGGAACTTGAATAGTTCTTGTTCTTCATAGTAATGCTACAGTCTACTTATAGTAGGTACTATAGTGCATGGACCAAGGATGTATGAACAGAGAAATGTGTGTACATAGGTATGCATATGTGTATGTGTGTGTACAGTAAAGAGACAAAAAAGGAAGGAGAATATTAGTAAGCATGAAGTCATTAACAAGTTCCCATGTACCCATGGTTTGCAGCATGTTGAACTCTTCCTGACATGCCACACACTGCCTAGCTGCTAGAGGGGATGCCAGTGCTTCATCATAGGAGGAAGGGTCTGTGAGGGTTGCTTGTGCCAGTAGTGCAGAGATGGAGGGTGTTGCTAAGAGTGGCCTATTGGATGGTCTTAGGGAATGTTTGCAATAATTATACCCCTGGTAACAAGGTAGTTGTTGTACACTTGGTACACATAGTAAACATTCCTGATGATGATAAAGAGAGGGATCAATGAGATAGTGATGAGGATGGTACCACCAATGGCTAAATGAGGATCCAGAGTGACAAGCTTTTTGAATGTCTTAGTGATGCTTAAGGTGACTTAGAGATCTTAGACTTAGTTCTTAGAGTTATAAATGAGATGAGGGCAAGTTTAGGTCAAGCACAGAGTAGGAGATTCCCTAGATTGTGAAATTGACAAGACTGGGGTTTAAGACTGCCAGTCTTTCAACTACTTATACAAAACTGGAGTTCTAAGAATAGTATAAGTAGTTAAAGTTCACAGATCAATGAGATTATGTGACCAGAGACATGTATGTAGTAAGCTAAAGTAAAGTAGCCACAAGTGCAAGTGAAACAAGAGATAAACAAATAAGGGCAAAATGAAATGAGTCCTTGCTAATTGTATAGTAATAGTCCTTAGCAAGTAAAATGTTATAATAAATAAAGAAAAGATAAAAGGATAAGATATCTTATAGTACTTGGAGCTAAGCTCACACTCTAGTATGTAAACACTAAAGTACTATAAGAGAAAGATGAGTCCATACTAAGTAAAGTGGAGCTAAGTGTCAGGACGCATTATTTTTCTTTTCATTTTTATGAATTTCATTTATCTTATTGCTCAAGATCTATGATACATCTTATCTTATCCGATTAGATCTTTCGCGATAATCTATGACTCATTCATCATTCATCATTGGGCCAATTACTCACTACTTATGACACATATTGCCACAGACACTTACAAACATTCTCACACTGACTGTGCAATGCTGCGTATTACTTACTGATCATTCTCACGCATGCTGTGCATGACATCATGCTATCCTCTTTACTATACTTCAAATGCCTGCCCTACAGCAACATACATGGTCTGTGCACACAGGCATTTACTATATATACTGTACCTCATAGTGTACTTGTCCCTTAGCTTAGTACTTCTGGGATATCTGCTTCATAGCAAGTTAGTCCTTGATAATACTATCATCCCTTCTCCCTTTCCTCCTCATAAGTCTACTGTGTGACCTCACTAATAGCATCAGCCTCACACTAAGCTCACAGCTGTAGTAATAATGCTATGCTTTACTAGTAAGTAAGATAAGGAAAAAGAAAAAGAAAAACAAGTCCATTGTGAGGTGTCAAAGCAAGTGCCTCATAACAGGTGTGATGCAAGATGAAAGATGTGATGACTATTGGTTTATATGATCTATGGATGCTGTGCATACCTGCTATAGCAAAAGGGTGATAGCATGACAGCACATTTATAGGGTGAGTATGTGAATAGCATGATATGCCACACAGACCTGTTGCAGGACTCAGGGATGATATGGATGGTGTCAGAACATACTTATTTTCCTTATCATTTTATGATTTCTTTTGATCTCATCACTCAAGATCTGTACTATACATATTATCTCAATCTTATCAGATCTTTTGTGATATATCTGTTGACATCCATATTGCAGCTTAGTCATGTTGAATATACATTGTACACACCACTACTTTTGTCTGGCTCCACTCCCACTCCACACATACATACACTTACCACGTTATACAGACTATCCATAAACCCACTCCCACTCCACACTTTGCTCCGAGACAACACATGTTCCCCCCTTTCTATGGCAACCGTTGTATTCCTCAATCACTCTCCACTATAACCTTATACATAGCATACTATATATATGTATCAGATGAGCATACCACACCTCCTCAGATGTCTTACTTATCCATCTGAGTGAGTACATATGCTACCCCACTTGCTACACCTTCTCACATCTACCCTGCAGTGTACTTGAACCATGTTGCCTCGCCCTACTGCACTTGCAACTACTTACCACTCTGCTGTAGGTCTTAATGCTGCTGCCTGTACCGCTCATCACCATGAGCTTCTCATACCTGCTTACACTCTTATATGTCATCATTGCCACTGTCTCCCATATCCTGTGCACACAAGTCATACTCTATTTCCTCTTTTGGACTTTTACTGTACACACATACAAACATCCTCACACGTCTACTGTACAAACTTCCTTGGTCCATGCACTACTATAGATACTATAAGTAGCACTCAATAGCTCTCTAGAAGAATAAGAACTATTCTAGTTCCATCTTGTGCATGGCCTGCTCACATCAATATCATGACTCATATTCTATTTGTCATTGGGCCACTCACTGGACTCTTATGACTACATTTCCTACACTACATTACAAAGCTTCTCACAGATGCTGCACATCTTACTTACATATGCCTGCCCTATAGTGACAGCACTGTTGAAAGTGTGATGAATGGCATGGTGGTCCTTATGGCTGGAGGTCTGAAGGGACATGGTGGGTAGAGAGTGGGCAAAAGCCCAAGAATGAACAAAAGCAACAGCTGGATTGTGAAACAAGAGTAAACAAGGAGTGTAGACCAATCCATAGCTGAGGGAGTGGATGTAGATAATCAACTGTAGAATAGTGTCCCAGAACTAGACTCTAAATACCTAGCTACATGGCACACAGACCAGGAGAAAGATGCCCTAAGGTGTGTGCTGAACCATGCATGACAGTGTTATGAGGCACTTGTTTTGGCACCTCATAACAGTTTTTTCTTTTCCTCTTTTTCTTTCTTCTTTCTTATATTTTACTTACTATAAGTGTAGTATTAACTACAGCAGTGAGCTTAGCTCCTACTTATAGTAAGGACTCATTTCCTTTTCTCTTTATAGTACTTAAGTATTTACATACTTAAGTGTGAGCTTAGCTTCAAGTACTATAAAGACTTATCTTTTCTTTTATCTTCCTTTATTTATTATAACATTTACTTGCTAAGGACTATTACTATACAATTAGCAAGGACTCATCTTATCTCATCTTTATTTGTCTTTATTTATCTCTTGTTCATTTCGTGCCTGTGGCTAAGTCACATTACTTACACAATGGACACATCTTACTATGAAGTACTGCACAATACTGCACCTTACTGCATAAACCTTACTATACTTAGGACTCTTGTTTTGTATAAGTAGTTGAAAGACTGGCAGTCTTAAACCCCAGTCTTGTCAACTTTGCAATCTAGGGATTCTCCTATACTGCGCTTGATCTAAGCTCATCTTCAAATTTGCTTCACTCTTCATCAACTAAGTCTAAGATCTCTTTAAAGCCACTAAGTGTCACCAAGACATCCTAAACCATCACTCTGGATCCATGCATAGTTATTGGTGGTATCATCCCCATTACTATCTCATTGATCCCACTCTCCATCATCATCAGAAGTGTCTATTATGCTATTCAAGTGCATACCCACCATCTTGTTACCAGGGGTATTATCACAGACCTTCCCTAAGACTGTCCAATAGGCTGCTCTTAGCAGACAGAGTGTGAGATAAGGAAACATGAGGTGGTCATGTGGTATAGGAGTGCACAGCAGAGATGCTAAAGGGAAAATCAACAAGCACTGTGAGGTTGATGTTTGCCAGCAAGGTCACACAATGTAAGGAAAGGGGAAAGGGCTAACAAGAGGGATGAGATCACACTTAAAGCAAATGGATATCCCAGATGTATTCAGCTGAAGAGAGAATACAATGCAAGTACTCTATATATACTAGAGGGAACCTGTGCACAGACCATGTATGTACTGTAGTGTGAGTGCAGGCTTGGGCAGGCAGTGAGCAATATAATGATTGATGTGATAGTGAACGGCATGTCCCTGAATAGGGAAGAAGCAAACAACAAGTCTGCAGTGGTAAAGTATGTATGGACACAGCATGTGCCATACACAGTAAGCAGAGAGTCAGACATGATAGCAAGATGTCTGAGGAAGGTGGTAACAGACCTGCAGTGGTAAAGTATGTGTTACAAGGCACTTGCTTTGGCACCTCGTAATGTTTTTTCTTTTTCTTTTTCTCTCTTTTTTTCTTTTATCTTACTTACTAGTAAAGTGTAGTATTATTACTACAAGTGTGAGCTTAGCTCCTACTTATAGTAAGGACTCATTTCCTTTTCTCTTTATAGTACTTAAGTATTTACATACTTAAGTGTGAGCTTAGCTCCAAGTACTATAATAGACTTATCTTTTTCTCTTTTATCTTCCTTTATTTATTATAACATTTACTTGCTAAGGACTATTACTATACAATTAGCAAGGACTCCCTTTTCTCGCCCTTATTTATCTTTGCTTATCTCATGTTCATTACATGCTTGTGGCTGAGCCACTTATATCACATGGACACATACTTACTGTGCTTTACTGCACATTATCATTTACTTACTGTGCATTACTGCGCAACCTTACTATACTTAGGACTCTGATTTTGTATAAGTAGTTGAAAGACTGGCGGTCTTAAACCCCAGTCTTGTCAACTTCGCAATCTAGGAATTCCCTCATACTGCACTTGACCTAAGCTCACTACAAACTCACTTCATCTCCTAAAACCTAAAGTCTAAGATCTCTAAAGTCACTAAGCATCACTAAAGACATCATAAACTTGTCACTCTGGATCCTTGTATAGTCATTGGTGGAATCATCCTCATTACTATATCATTGATCCCACTCTTCATCATCATCAGGAACATCTATTACACTTATCAAGCACATATTCACTCCCTTGTTACCAGGAGTATTATTATAGACCTTCCCTAAGACCATCCAATAGGCCACTCATAGCACTTTGACAAGACTCCACACTCCTCCTAACAATCAAATGTGCTTCTAGGAAGCACACACCACCACTACGGCTCCTAATCTCCCTGGAGATTACCATCAACAACCTCTTCCAGCTAACACTGTCTCACTAGACGTAGCCAATCGCCAGTGGCCTGATTACCTCCAATACGACAGCACTAATAAACTCTTTTACATCAATAATCAACTCGTCTACTTCACCTGTACAAATCAAGAACCCCAGACAGCCTATCTTAATGGGAATCCAATAACCACCGATTCATCACTTCTATCGGCAAACATCCACTGAGAAATCTCATTAGACACCGACATTTGTCAACAACATAGACAACTCCTCAGAAACCACATTCCCGTCTCACTTGAACAATATACCAATAAAGAAGATGAGTTTATGTTCTACGACAAACACAACCAGTGGATCTACAAAGCCTTCGATGACCCAGATGAAAACAAAGTTATCGTTTGCTGGGATCTCACAAACCCATTGGACTACAATTACATCAAAGTATATCCTGAATGAGTATCTACACTACCCACGATCCCTGAATACCAACAGAGCCTTATCCCAAGATCAAGGCCAGAATCTCACACTAGAACTCTCTCAGGGCCCCCAAGACCAAGAACCCCAACCAATGTTTTGGGATCACTTCCTGAAGTGGAAACATTCTTTACTCCTCAAGTGACAACTTCAGGAGACAAAACCATTACCTCGTCCACCCCTTTCATTCAATCAGGACTCACCTCCAGAATTATGACTTCAAACCCAACTGATCTGACATCAACAACAAATTACCCAAACCCGAAAAGAACTCAACAATCTATACCAGGAATGGCTAGTATAACATCCACTTCCTCAAAAGAACCCTGACTCAATAAGCCATCTGAGTTTTCTGGAACCAAATCCACCGCTCAAGACTTTATCCGAAAAGTTAAACTCCATTTCTTTACCAAAACTTTCAAGAATGATATGGATAAAATTGCCCTTGCATTATCTTTCTGCAAAGAAGGAACAGTTGCTGGAACCTGGGCCAGACAAATCATTGATCAGCTCACTGCTTCCCCTTCAATGATCACTTGGAAACAATTCAAAGACCAATTCGAGAAAAAATTCTATCCAACAAATGAAGGGGAACTATCACACAACAACCTGGATAGGTTAGTTCAAGGACAAGGCACAGCATCAGAATACATCACTGTATTCAAT
The DNA here is from genome assembly GCA_003314395.1 of Albatrellus ellisii. Classification (NCBI taxonomy): domain Eukaryota; kingdom Fungi; phylum Basidiomycota; class Agaricomycetes; order Russulales; family Albatrellaceae; genus Albatrellus; species Albatrellus ellisii. Next base: position 3,983 of record QLPN01004670.1, on the reverse strand, counting down.
TCCATCACCAATACCACAGGTTATAACGACATAACAAACATCAAGAAATTCAAGAATGGTCTCAGAAAAGACATCAGGGATACCATCATGACAACCAGGGACACACTACCAACAACCTTACAAGAATGGCAAAACCTCACCATAAGGTTAGATCAAAACAGAAACAATAATGACTTCCAGAATAGTATCAGATCTGGACAAGGTGGATGATTCCTATACCCTGATGATCTACTCAAAGGGGATACAGAGTCACGTATGTGGAAATTAAACCCACACTCTATATGCACCACTGAAGACTTCCCTTCACAAGATACATACAAAAGAGAAGTATTCACACAAGCTGGATTTACCAGAAATGAAAGGATATCAGACAAAGAAAGGGACAGAAGGAAACAAGAAGGAGCTTGTTTCAGATGCGGTATCAAAGGACATTTCAGCAGAGAATGCAAGGTCAAACATGACCAGAACTATAGAACATCCAAGCCCACTTACGCAATAAGGGGAACTCAAGGACATGAAGAAGAAGAAGACCCCATGATAACCATTTCCCATGCCCTCATGAAATTATCTGACAAAGATAAAGCAGAAATGCAAGATCTCTTTAAGATCACCCAGAATTTTTAAGAACTCCTACATCAGTGACAGACAAGGGAGTAATTGATTACAAATTGGACATTGCAAGCAGGAACTTGAATTCAGACAATGAACTGTACATATCATTTTCAAAATACAACAGTTCTCCATCCATTCACATTCCTGTCAAAATCTCTGTAAGAAATCAGAAAGTTGCCACCAAAGCACTAATCAATAGTGGTGCAATGGGAATCCTGATCCACCAAAACTTCGTACAATTCCACAAATTACCAATCCAGAAATTGGAACAACAAATACCAGTAAAAAATATTGATGGAACAAAAAATATCAGCAGAGATATTACCCATACCTGCAATATCATCCTAGAAATCAAGAAAGCAAATGTCAAACCCCATATAGAAACAAACCAATTCTATATTACTGATTTAGGAAAAGAAGACATCATACTAGGAACTGACTGGTTATGCCAACATAACCCTAATATAGACTGGACCCAAGACACAGTATCCTTCTCACACTGTCCATCTGAATGTTGTCAGAACCCCACTTCCATTCCATCCTTTTCTGAGGAAGAAGACCAAATACACATAGAAGATCAATGGATGATTGATGGGATAAATCTTTTTCACACTACCCTATCCACATGAATTGCCATGAATAATCAGTGCAATGGAATAGGGATGGACCTCGTTCCCATACAATATCATGATCTAGGAAAAGTTTTCAATGAAGAAGCCTCCACCCAATTACCCAAACAACAACCTTGGGATCACACCATAGACTTAAACCAGGAGTGGAACCCTATGTGGGAAAAGCCTATCCAATTGACAATAAACAATGAGAAGCCCTTCATACATTCATCTCCAAAAATAGAAAAAAGGGATACATACATCCATCAAATTCTCCATGGGCAGCTCCATTCTTCTTAGGAAAAAGGATGGGAAACTATGTCCCTGTCAGGACTATCAAAGATTAAATGAAAGAACTATCGCCAACAAATATCCACTACCATTAATCCTGGAACTTATCGACAAACTCAAAGGGGCTACTATATTTACTAAACTCAATCTCAGATGGGGTTATAACAACGTCTGCATCAAAGAAGGTGATGAACATTAAGCTGCATTCATAGCCGATGGAAAATTATGGGAACCTACCGTAATGTTCTTCAGCCTCCAAAACTCCCCAGCTACATTTCAAGCAATGATGAATGCACTATTTGATGACCTTATCACCATGGGTCACATTGTTATCTATATGGATGACATTCTCATCTTCTCAAATGAACTATCAGAACATTGGAAATTAGTTTGCCAAGTCCTCCAATGTCTTATTGATGAAGACTTATTCTTGAAACCAGAAAAATGCTTCTTTGAGAAAGAATCAATCGAATACCTTGGTATGATCATCTCCCATGATCAGGTTCACATGGATCCTGCAAAATTATCGGCTATTACCGACTGGCCTATTCCAAAAAAGGTTAAAGATGTACAATCATTTTTAGGGTTTGGAAACTTCTATTGACATTTCATCAAAGATTTCACCAAAATGACTGAACCTCTTATGGAATTAACACAAAAAGATGAACAATGGGATTGGACAAACCTCAGACAAACTGCATTTGAACAATTGAAGACAGCTTTCACAACTACCCCCATTCTATTGATACCTGATTTTGATGCCCCTTTCAAACTTGAAACCGATGCCTCGGATTTCAACTATGGTGCCATACTATCCCAACATGGCCCTGATTCCTGTTGGCACCCAGTCACATACCTATCCAAACAAATGACACCACCTGAATGTAATTATGTCATCTATGATAAAGAACTTCTTGCCATCATCCAAGCCCTGGAAATGTGGCGTCATTACCTCAAAGGAAGTCCCCACCCCATCAATATTTGGTCCAATCACAAAAACCTTGAATATTTCTCCACAGCAAAACAGCTTAATCAACGACAAGCTCATTGGAGCTTATTCCTCTCCCGTTTTAATTTTTTGATTTCCCACCATCCTGGAACCCTCAACAAAGCCGATCGTCTGACCAGGAGGCCAGACCATGAGGAGGGGGTAATTTCTGGTAATTCCAATATCACGGTGCTAAATCCAAAAGTATTTCGAATAAATGCAACAGGAAGACATTTAACACCTACTCAATCAAAAAACATTAGACAACAAATCATAGAACAACTTAAAACCGACACACTGTCCCAAGAAACATTCCATAAAATAAAAAACCTAGGACCTTGGAAATTAACACAAGGCATCCAAGAATGGAATTACAAAGACAAACTTCTTCTTTTCCATGGAAAGATCTATGTTCCGGACAACAAGGAACTTTGAAGAGAAGTTGCATGTACTCACCACGACTCAACCCTGGCCGGACACCCAGGAAGATGGAAAACGTACAAACTCATTCAAAGAGACTATTGGTGGCCAGGAATGTCCTTATTCATCAAAGCATACGTAGAAGGATGTGCAACATGTCAATCTACCAAGAATAACACACATCCCACCAAAGTGCCACTCATTCCCACAGAAACTCCCCATGAACCTTGGCAACACGTCACCACAGATTTCATAACCAATCTTCCAGAAGTAAACAGATATGACTCATCAATGTCATTGTTGACAAATTCTCAAAAGCTATCATTATCACACCATGCAAGAAGACCATCACCACCTCTGAAACTGTGCAACTATTCTTAGATCATGCATGGAAATGTTTTGGCCTTCCAGATAAAATCATCTCCAACTGAGGACCCCAATTCACTTCTAAAGTTACCCAAGAAATCTGGAAAGCATTAGGAATAACATCAGCAATGTCCACCACATATCACGCACAATTAGACGGAGAAACTGAACGTGTAAATCAAGAAATTGAACAATACCTCTGAGCCTTAAAAAACCAATCACCAACCAACTGGCTCAATTTACTTCCCTTTGCCGAATTTTCCCACAATAACTGTGTTCACTCCACCACCCAGAAATCACCATTCGAGATCCTTATGGGATACAAACCTAGATTTACCATCAAACCAATCATCACCTATGCCCCAGAAGCACAAAACCATCTTCAATACATACAAAACATTAGAGAAGAAGTAATAGCAAGCCAAAAACTTACTGATTGTATCACTAAAGATTCCCACGACAAACACGGAACAACTTTCGTCACATATAAAGAAGGTGACCAAGTTTGGCTAGACAGAAAAAACCTCAAACTCCGATACCTGAAAATGAAACTAGCCCCAAAACAGTTTGGACCATTCCCAATTAAAGAAGTCCTCAGACCTGTCAATTATCGGCTCAAACTACTGCTGAAATGGAAGATCCATCCCATGTTTCACGTCACACTTCTCACACCATTCAAGGAAACACCCAAACAC
>QLPN01004667.1:0-42258 GCA_003314395.1 Albatrellus ellisii | reverse complement strand
GACCGCACGCAGGTGGGGTAGGACACCTCATGCGGTGGTATGGGACCACGTGCGGGTGGTAGGAGACCACGCGCATGCAGGTGGTAGGGAACCGCATGCGCAGGTGGGGTAGAACACCACGTGCGTGGGTGGTAGGTACCATGTGTGGGTGGTGTTGGAGACCGCACATGCAGGTGGTAAGAGACCCTGTGCATGCAGGTGGTAGGGACCCCGCATGTGGGTGGTAGGAGACCCATATTGCCTGCACGTGGCGTCCAACCCCACCCGCGTGCGGTCTCCTACCACCTGCGTGCAGTGTCCTACCCCACCCACGCGGTCTCCTAACACCCGCGCGCACGGTCCCTACCACCTGCATGTGCGGGGCCTCTTATCACCCACGTGTGCGGTCTCCAACCCCATCCACAGCATGGAAAAAGGGGTGCATGATGTCCATCTGCTGGCACATGCCAGTGCAGCCTCCTGGGCCCAAACATGGCATGGAGCACATCACACAAAGCATGCACATACCTGAAGCACATGCCCACACACACATCCGGCAGGACGTCATGCGTGACATCCTAGAGTAGACAATGATGTTGGAGGGCTGCTCAAATCAAATGTGATCAGCATGCAATGCTCCCACCGTCGCAGCTCTGGGCAACCCCTATATATGATCATATTCAGTCAACTCCTGCATGTAATTTGGTTTTTCTTATGATAGAAAAGATAAGCAGTTATGCCATGCAGCACATGGTGGTGGTGGGTAGCCAACACATGCAGCATAGTGACAATTGTTGAGCAGCCAGCACATACAGCACATGGCAGTGGTGAGCAGCCAATATGCATGTAGTGTGGGGGTAGAAGCTCAGGTGTGATGAGCAGCCCATGGATGCAGCCATGGCAGTAGTGGGCTGCCAGGACATGCAGCATGGGGGCAGCAGCGCGAGTGGTTGTAAAAAAAAAACAGGACGCGTGCACTGGCACACTGGGTGTGGCGTGCCACACTCATGCCGCGCTGCCATGCGCGGCGCGTGCACAATTGTAGCACCGTTATCTGAACCACGTGGGTTTTTTAACTTACGACTGTCCTCCCATTCTAATAGTGAGATGCATCTTGGGTCATGTGACATTGTTGATTGCTGCACAATCATCATTGATCATGAACCTTACTTACTTGTACTATCTTTAGCACTCTAGATTTGTATAAGTAGTTGAAAGACTGGCAGTCTTAAACCCCAGTCTTGTCAACTTCGCAATCTAGGGATTCTCCTATACTGTGCTTGACCTAAGCTCATCACAAACTCACTTCATTCTAAGAACTAAAGTCTAAGATCTCTAAGTCACTTTAAGTGTTGCTAAGACATCCTAAATGCATCACTCTGGATCCTCATTTAGTCATTGGTGGTATCATCCTCATCACTATCTTGTTGATCCCTCTCTTCATCATCATCAGGAATGGTTATTATGTTTACCAAGTGCATATCAATTACCTTGTTACCAGGGGTATAATTGTATCAGACCTTCCCTAAGACCATCCAATAGGCCACTCTTAGCACATGGTCAGGTATTTGACCTTCATCTTCAACACATTTGTAGCATGATTCAAAGGCAAAAAGAAGCTGCAATGTCAGAGGAGGAGCACCAGGTGAAGCACAAGGTGAAAGGATTTTGCATGCACTGCAAAATTCATGGCCACAAAACTGACAACCATCACAAACTCAAAGCTGAACACAAAAAGGGTGCCACAACAGTGCACATTTGTCAGGATTGTCAAGCCTATGGCAGACATCCATAGCACGAGACCACCGACTCCCAACATATTCCTGCTCTCCTTTGGAGAGACTTACTGGGAGCTGCCTTGGATCTAGGCCAAGGGATGAGAGGACTCAGCCATAGAAGAAGGGGATGAACCAGCTGTAACAAGCTGGAGTCTATTCGTCTAGCTACCTAACTACTTATAGTACTATGGATCGTGCACAGACCAGGTGCAGTACCTAAGGGCAGGTCAAGCAGTAACTAAAGCACAGCATGTGTGGGAACACAGCTTACAGATGTGCAGCAGCTGTGGGAACGATCCCCAAGAAGACCGTAACGACTGTAAGTAAGATATCCAACAAGATAAGATGTAAAAGATAAGATGAAGATCTTATCTTATCAGATGATATAAAGAGAAACAATAAAGAAAGAAATAATAACGGTAGGGATCAAAGTCAGCAATAGGAGTCTGACAACATTGCTACCAACAGCACAGTGCTATGTGCTCAAATACACAACAAAGATGACAATGATGATGACTCATTAACTCTCTTCAAAGTTGCTGAAAAACTCATGCAACATGACTGTTACAAGGCACTTACTTAGGCACCTTGTAATGGACTTATGTTTCTTTTTTCTCTTACCTTACTGTGTTTACCTTACTATTAGAGCATAGTTTCACTACAGCTGTGAGCTTAGCTCCACTCTATTCAGTAAGGAATTTATCTCTTTTCCCTTATAGTACTATAGTATTTACATACTAAGTCGTGAGTTTTACCCCAAGTACTATAAGGTGTCTATATGTTCTTCTTTCATCTTTCATTCTTTATTTTACATTTACTTGCTAAGGACTATCATTATACAATTAGCAAGGACTCATCTTTTCTTGTCTTTATCTGTCTTTATTTATCTCTTGTTCACTTTGTGCTTGTGGTTACCTATTAGTAGTTTGCTGAAGACACATCTTTAGTCACATGATCACATTGATGTTGACTTTCGAAAGGCTGACTAACACCTCCTTCCTCTCTTGTCCATATATGCTACACATACACACATCTACATACTGATACAAACACACACATTTTCCCTTACACTAGATATGGTCCATGCACTATACAACTACTATAAGTAGATAGTAGTATGATTGTATAGAATAAGGAACTAGTAGTATCCTCCTCTTGCACATGACCTGTTCTCAACAATTGATTGCTGCACAATCATCATTGATCTTCAAACCTTGTTTACTTGTACTATACTTAGGGCATCTCTTTAGTATAAGTAGTGGCAAGCCTGGTGGTTTTAAACCCCAGTCTTGTCAACTTCACAATCTAGGGATTCTCCTATACTGCACTTGACCTAAACTTGCTTTAACTTCACTTCACCCTAAGAACTAAGTCTAAGATCTCTAAGTCACTAAGTGTTGCTAAGACATCTCTATACCTTGTCACCCTGGATCCTCATATAGTCATTGGAGCTATTGTTCTCATCACTATCTCATTGATCTCACTCCTTATAGTCATCCAAAACATATACCTCAACTATCTTGTTACCAGGAGTATTCAATCATCAAATCTCTAAGACCATCCAATAGGCCACTCTTAGCAGCCTCTCCATCCTCAATGTGTGGCTACTGCATCAGTACTACACAAACTGCATTGGCAATCTGAAGTATGTGAAGTTGGAGGACCTGACTGGTGACTATCTTACCTTTGGTCAGTAGCTGTCCATTTCTGATCACTGGTTTCCCCTTCTGAATTCACCCAGACTGGATTGAGTGGTCAAGAAACCCTGCTATGCAGCATTCTTTTGGCAACAATTGGCCCAACATTGCAGTACATCCTGGGAGGGACTCTTGGCCCTGAATGTCCCAGTATCAAATGCAATGAAGTGTGCACTAAAGTACATCTGGATAGTAGGTCACTTTCCCTCTGCAGAAAGACAGGATTCCTCACATGGTGAATCAATTTAATTTAGGGCCAGCAAAGGGAGAAGTATGCCACCATCAGGCAGCCATTTACTGACTTCTTAAACACAGAAGCCCATCCATTGGTGACTCACCTTGCTCCCCCTGAATTCTGATCCTAATTGCTAGCATTAGACCCCTCATCATCTTAGCATGATGAGTGGAAAGGCAAGGAGGGCATTGCCAGACTCAACAGGTCCCAAGGCCCATGCATAGAGCCACACCCCTGGCACCTGGAGGACAGCAGTGATGACAATGATGGTAACAGCAACGAGGATCAGGAGGAATCAGTAAGTACAAATCACAATTATTTTGTCATCTCTGAACACTGGGGGAAAGTGGAAGGTGATGATAATCTGCCATGGGCATATGCAAGAGAGTGATTGATAAAGCAATGACTTTATTGAGTCACATTGTAGGTCTATATAAAAGGCACACAGACCAGCATGAGATAGGTGAGTAAGAGTGTGTTGAAGTAGAGATGATTAGATAAGTAATCAACATGCCCCCTTACTGAGGACATTCTTTTATCAATCCAAGGCTGGTGTGATGAATTTTAAATGCAGGAAAAGAAGAGCTTTGGTAAGTGTATCTGCAGTGATGGAGGAAGAAGATAGATGTTATAACTTAATGGAGGAATATTCTACATACTGCCTGATATAATGAAACCTGATGTCAATATGTTTAGTTCCTCAACTGACAATTGGATTGCTAGCAATGACTATGGGCCCTTTGTTGTCTCCAAAGATGACCATTGGTGATGTTTGGGAGTATCCAAGTTCCTCTAGCAGTGACTGCATCTAAGATGACTGTGTTCCTGTTGAAATACTTTATCTTAGTGCTGATACTCACACCAACACCTGCACCCCATACATATTAGTCAGCCTGGTCTGTGTGTGTTCTACTTGTGTATTTATGGTCTCTCATAGCATTGTAATATAACAAGTGGACATCTTACTCTTTCTTCACTCTCTGGTGTGAACACCAGTCCTTACTCTGAGTCCTCTTTCTTGTCACTCTCTTTCTGTCTCCAGCAATGGAGACAGTTCTCATCATTGTGCTTGTTGGCTATCTACTCACCATCTTCATGTTGAAGATAAAGGTAAAATACCTGACCATGTACTTATGAGCTAGACTCCCCTGTCTATCTCTCAGCTCAGAGTAGCCAACTCTCTAGACAAGAGCTAGCCATAGTGCAGCTTCACATCATGTTAATAGCACTTCACTTAACTAAGACCTGGTAGCTCAGTGGTTGGAACACCCACCTGGAGTAAGGGAGGTCTTTGGTTTGAACCCAAGCCAAGTCACTATTTTGGCACTAGTGCTGCTCAACACTTCATACTTGCTGGTGGCTACATTATATACATGCCCTCTCCCTCTGAGTCCTCCTATGCTTAGGATGCTCATCTGTTGCCCTGCTACACATGTGCTTGCCTGCCTTGATCTGAAAGTTCCTGTTATGAGGCACTTGTGAGGCCGACATTTGCCAGCAAGGTCACACAATGTATAGGAGAGGGGAAAAGGCTAACAGCAGGGATGAGATCACACTTATGCAAATGGATATCCCAGATGTATTCAGCTGAAGAGAGAATATGATACAAGTACTCTATATATACTAAGGGAAGTCTGTGCACAGACCATGTATGTACTGTAGGGCAGGTATATCATAAAGGAATGCACAGCATTCCTGTGAATGATCAATAAGCAACTTGCATAGCATCAGTAAGGATGTGCAGCATCTGTGAGAAGCTTTGTAAGTGACTATGAGAATATGTGTCATCTCTGTATAGTAAGCAGTCCAATGATGAATGATGAATGAGTCATGATAATTGCAATAAGATCTACAAATGATCTGATAGTGTATTTTATGTAGATCTTGAGCAATAAACATAAAAGAAATCATAAAATGAAAAGAAAAATAAATACATTCTGACAGCACTTGCTTTGGCACCTTGTAATGGTTTCTTTCTTCTTCTTCTTTTTCTTATCTTACTTACTAGTAAAGCATAGTATTATTTACTACAGCTGTGAGCTTAACTCCACTTTACTTAGTAAGGACTCACCTTTCCCTTATAGTACTTCAGTATCTACATACTAGAGTGTGAGCATAGCTCCAGGTACTATAAGGCACTTTTCTTCCTTTTATCTTTATTTATTTGCTTGCAAGGACTATTACTATACAATTAGCAAGGACTCATCTTCTTTTGTCTTTATTTGTCTTTGTTTATCTCTCATTTCACTTGCACTTGTGGCTATTTACTTAGTTTACTAGGGATGTGTCTCAGTGTTACAAGGCACTTGCTTTGGCAGTTTTCTTTTTCTCTTTCTCTTTTTCTTTTTCTTTTTCTTTTTCTTTTTCTTTTTCTTTTTCTTAAATCTTACTTACTATAAGTGTAGTATTAACTACAGCAGTGAGCTTAGCTCCTACTTATAGTAAGGACTCATTTTCCTTTCTCTTTATAGTACTTTAGTATCTGCTAAAGTGTGAGCTTAGCTCCAAGTACTATAAAGCTTTTCTCCTTCCTTTTACCTTCTTTTATTTATTATAACATTTACTTGATAAGGACTATTACTATACAATTAATAAGGACTCATCTTATCTCACTTTTATTTATCTTTGTTTACCTCTCATTCATTTTGCACTTGTGGCTGAGCCACTTACTATATCTATGGATGCATCTTAGGTCATGTGACTTTGTTGGTTGTGCAGCAATCATCATTGATCTATGAACCTTATCTAGACTCTGGTTTTGTATCAATAGTTGAAAGACTGGTGGTCTTAAACCCCAGTCTTGTCAACTTCACAATCTAGGGATTCTCCTTTACTGTGCTTGACCTAAGCTTGCTATAAACTTGTTTCACTCCTAAGAACTAAGTCTAAGATCTCTGAAAAGTCACTTAAACATCACTAAGACATCCTCAACTCATCACTCTGGATCCTTGTTTAGCTATTGGTGGTATCATCCTCATCACTATCTTGTTGATCCCACTCTTCATTGTCATCAGGAATGGTTACTATGCTTATCAAGCATCAACTACCTTGTTACCAGGGGTATTGTTATAACAAACCTTCCCTAAGACCATCCAATAGGCTGCTCTTAGCACTCAGGTCACATGATCTCATTGATCAGTGAACCTTATTACTTGTACTATCTTTAGGACACTTGATTTTGTATAAGTAGGGACAAGCCTGGTGGTCTTAAACTGCAGTCCTGTCAACTTTGCAATCTAGGGATTCTCCTATACTGCACTTGATCTAAACTTACTTTCATCTCACTTCATAAACACTAAGAACTAAGTCTAAGATCTATAAAGTCATTAAGCATTGCTACAAGACATCCTAAACTCATTACTCTGGATCCTCATTTAGTCATCAGTGGTATCAACCTAATCACCATCTTGCTGATTCCTCTCTTCATTGTCATCAGGAATGTTTACTACACTATTCAAGCACACAACAACTACCTTGTTACCAGTACCAGGGGGGTATAGTTATTGCAAACCTTCCCTAAGACCATCCAATAGGCTGCTCTTAGCAGTTCCTGTTGAAAGATGGGCAATGTTGCAAACAGTAAATTGTGAAACACAGGCCATATGTGCAAGTGGAACTGGAATAGTTCTTACTGTTATACTGCATCACTACAAACTACTTATAGTAAGTGAAGTAGTGCATCTATATTATTAGGGAAGGATGGTTGTAAGTTAAAAATGCCACATGGTTCAGATAATGGTGCTACAATCTGTGCATGGCAGCATGCCACACCTAGCATGCCAGCACAGCAAGTGGTGATGCGCAGCAGCATGTCCTGGCTTCACACCCTCCCTCCCATGCTGCTGTGCTTGCTCACTGCCCATGTCCACTCAAGATGATGTGGGGAATTGGTACATCCCTTCCTCTGTGCCCACCTGCATGCCCATACTGCCACTGTGTTAACAGTGTGCAGTCCCTTACCACCCATGCTGCTGCTGTACCAGAAACTACATTGATCAGGCAAGTGATGTGTCACATACAGACTCTGAAACCACAGCTTGCAATTACTGACCTAAAGAAGGTGCTTGCACTTGAGCCACTGAACCAGCAAGTCAGGATACAGCTTGATTCCGTGCAGAAGCTCTTCTGCAGAATATTGTTTGAAAAGGTATAACAGCATATACATACATGCACACCCAGTGCTCATTCTCATATAATCTAGGTGATTGAGGTGGATGAAGAGAAGTCCATGGCAGAGTGATGCCTAGAAATTATTTCTGAAGCTCAGTCTCAGTGTTCCTTACTTGAGCTCTTATTTATGGGCTTATGATCCAATGGTTCAAGCATGCTCCTTGGGGTTGTGCACATGCATGTGCGATGAGTACTATGTGAGTCATGTTGTGTGCTCCACATACAGAAAAGTACGGACTTTGCCACACCTCCCAAAGTGATACACACTGCAGTCCAGTGTGATGATGATCAACTGGAGGTATCACATGGCCAGAGACCAGTGCATGGGCTCACAGGGTGCAGCAGTATCCCACCTGCAGAGGAGAGCTTTATGGCAGGCTGCCCATGTCCACTCAAGATGACACAGGCCATTGGTGTGTCTTCTCTCACATAGACTTTCCCTTATTTACCCACCTACCACATGCCTGTGCCTCAGGACACTGCACCCACATGTGCTGGTGGCCACCACCTCCCCCACCTGCACTGCCACTGTACCAACAGTGGGTGGCTACCACCTGGCCACCCATGCTGCCACTGTGCTATGGCAATACAGTGTGGCTGCCACCTCCTTGCCCATGCCATCACTGTATCAGCATGGCATGGCAACTTACACACCTGCCCTGCCCACGTCCACTCAAGACGATGTGGGAAATTGGTTAGAAGAGGGTATGACTTGTGATGTCATTGGGGATGTACATGGTGTGTCATCATAACCACTATGTAGGTTTTTTCCATGCTCACAAATATCATAGGTCAATTTTATGATATGTTGCATTTATATTCTTTGACCAGAGAACCTATGGAGAAACATATCTTGCTCATGAATGGTGATCTAGCAGACACACTTGGCATGCTGCACAAGGTGCCACCTCCAGGAAAGATGTTTAGGTGCATCTGTTTTTCTTGCACTCCTTTCTGCTTACTGACACCCATGCGTGTGCATCTGCACAGCCCATCAACATGGTAAAAAAAAACCAAATGGTAAAATTGAGGTCAATTCAGCAGGATCCAGCAGCCCTAACCCACATGCTATCTGGGCTGTTGACAACACATTAATACCTTCAGTGAATGTCAAGATTTGGTACAGTCAGAAGGCTCAGATGTGGAGAACAAAGTGTTCTTGCAGAACTCAGAGGATCATAACTCTGGTGCAGACTATGACCAATTCTTGCAGCATGCAAACTGTTGCATTGCTGACCAACAATGTGTGTGAGAAGATGATCATTTGGTGATTCCCAACCTGCCCTTTGCTAATCACCATCTATCTATGTCTTCCATCTCTACTATCATTGAGGACAAGGTGGACTCAGTGCTGAACATGATGGAAACCTCAGTTTGTTGTAGTACTTTTATAACATTTTCTCCATTCTCACCCAAGTTCACTGTAACAGTTTACCAATGCAGATGGTGGGGTTACAAAAGATTTTGTGCAAAAATTGCAGAACTTGAATGCGGATAACTCAAGGGGTGACCTGTTGATTGAGAAGTACTTTGACAAGCTATGCAAGGACAAGCTGTTGATGGCCACTTGAAGCATGATACCCAGCTGAGTCCAGGTGCATGGCAGAAGGACCAAAACAATCAATCCAGTGTCACAGAGGCTGCAGGACTATATGTTCCATCATCAGAACTGTCAATTACATTTAAGTTGTGCCTATTGTACATCTACTTCTATCATTATGATAATTATATATACAATTGCAATCATACAACATACTCTATCTACAAAACCCTTAGTGAGTTCTATTCACACATGAAGCAGTATGGTACAGTGTGTCAAAGCGTGCATGCAAGCCCCACACATATATCAATGTGGCACAGTGCCTACTCTGAGCTCTCTCTGTCTGGCTTATCTTATTAAACTGTTTCTCTCTCTTTTGTGAAGAAACATTTCACTTCCTTTCTGTCCAAAGCTTGCTTTGGGTGGTTCTTGTGCACACAGGATATGGGAGACTGTTGCAGCTATCACATATAAGAGTGTTATTAAATATGAGAAACACATGGCGGTTAGGGCCACTGGCAGTCCCATACTGCAGTGAAGGTAGAGGTAGTGGTTGCAGTTGCAGTAGGCAATGCAACATGGTTTAGATATGCTGCAGGGTAGAGGTAAGATAGTGTAGTGAATGAGGTGTGGAGTACTCACTCAGACAAGGAGGTATGATGTCTGAGTGAGTTTGTATTGTAGAGTGTCCATCTTATGTAGCGTAGCGTGATAAGGTTGTAGCAGAGATTTGTGAGTGAAAAGTACAATGACTACTATAGTAGGGATGACATGTGTTGCTTGGAGTTGTGCATGGTGTGGGTAGTCCGAGGAAGATAGGTGAGGGTGTGTTGTACGTATTTGTGTACATGTGAGGCCGACATTTGTCAGCAAGGTCACACAATGTATAAGGGAAGAGGTAGGGCTAACAAGAGGGATGAGATCATGCTTATGCAAACAGATATCCCAGATGTATTCAGCTGGAGAGTAATTATGATACAGCTGAAGTATATATACTAAAGGGAACCTGCGCATGGACCATGTATGTACTCTAGGGCAGGTATATCATAAAGGAATGCGCAGCATTCCTGTGAACGATCAATAAGCAGCTAGCACAGCATCAGTAAGGATGCACAGCATCTGTGAGAAGCTCTGTAAGCGACTGTGAGAATATGTGTCATTTGTGTATAGTAAACGGTCCAATGACGAATGATGAATGAGTCATATATAATCGCGATAAGATCTACATGATCTGATAAGATATCTTATGTAGATCTTGAGTGATAAGGATAAAAGAAATTGTAAAATGAAAAGAAAAATAAATGTGTCCTGACAAATACCCCCTCTTTTAGGGCGAGACAACTTGACGAGCATATGCAATTCCCATAGAACCAAATCCATGTTCTCCACAACCAGTATTATCCAATGATTGAACTTCACAGACATCAGCAATAGAGATGTGTTCAAGGATCAATTGAGCGATACAATCGCCAGTATTGATTGTGAAGTTTTCAGTACTGAGATTGATGATAAGTATTTTCAATACTCCTCTATAATCTGAATTGATGACACCCACACCAATGTGGATAGAGTTCTTAACAGCCAAACCACTGCGAGGTGCAATTTGGCCATAACAATGATCTGGTATAGCTAAGGCGATTTGGGTGTCAACCAATTTTTGATTATGTGAAGGAATAGTGATTGATTTGGCACTGTAGAGATCTAATCCTGCAGCGTGTTCTGATCCTTGTGTAGGTAATTTTGCTGAGTCTGAAAGTCATTTGACTGGTATTGAACATTTTTGAATAGTGCATATAGTGAGAGGATATTTCATATGGAATTCTTTAACCAGTTTTGGTACATCCTTGAGGATATTTGTAGCTGGTTCCCAGGAATTTTCATCTTCTGGGTAATTCTTCCATTTGATAAGATATTGGACTTTTCCTCTGGTCTTTCAACTATTCAATATTGTTTCGACTTTGTATTGTTCAATACCGTCTTTGATAATTGGAGAGGGTGGAAGTTTCACAATTCTTTTGGGAATGTCGTTTGGCATATAAGGTAATAGTTTTGCAACGTGGAAGACAGGATGGATTTTCATCGACTTGGGTAATGTCAATTTATATGCATTATTTGACAATACTTCTTCAATTGGATAGGGTCCAAGTCATTTATGATCCAATTTCTTTGTTGGTCTTCCAGTTTGAATATTTGTTGCATCTAACCAAACCTTTTCTCCAATTGCGTAGATGGGTGTTGCTCCCCTGTGAGCATCATAGTATCTCTTCATATCATCAGCTGCTTTTCTCAGTGCTGATTCTGTGTTGTCTCTTGTCCTCTTCATTCCTTCTATGAAATTTTCTACCGAATCAATAGTGGACGTCTTGCCCAATTCAAAACCCATATGAGGATTTTGTCCAGAGTTAATCATGAATGGAGAGTATTTGGTTGAGGCATTGACCCTATTGTTGTAGCAAAATTCTGCCATAGGTAGCCAATTCATCCAATCCAATTGTTGATGGTCAACGAATATTCTGAGATATTGTTCAATTTCTTGATTAATTCGTTCTGTTTGACCGTCGGTTTGAGGATGATAGGCTGTTGATAGAGCCATTTTGATGCCTAATAATTGATTTAACTCTCTCATCATTTTGGAAGCAAATTGTGGTCCCCGATCTGATATGATCTTTTCAGGAAGTCCATGATGTTTCCAAATGTTATCTCTGAACATTCTTGCCACTCCTTCTGCAGTCATGTCCGATGTTGTTGCCATGATATGTATCATTTTAGAGAACCGATCAACAACCATGAGTATTGAGTCATATCCTTGGCTTTCAGGTAATTGTGTAATGAGATCTGTGGATATGATCTGCCATGGATTTGACAGTATTTCGTTTGGCATCAACTCGCCTTGTGGTTTCTTTGTTATTGTTTTTGTTCTCTGACGAATGTTGCAACTTTTGACGTACTTCCCAACATATGTGGCCATTCCTTTCCACCAAAATGTTCTTGATACTAACTCTAGTGTTCTCCATTGTCTGGGATGTCCTGCAATTGGGGTATCATGACAATATTTGATGACTTCTGCTCTGCAGCTATCAGGGACAAGGATTTTGTCTTTGAACGTAAGTAATCCTTGTTTATTTTGTCCCCATCCTGCTATGGTAGCTGTTTTGCATTCATCTGCTGATAGTTCTACCCACATCTTGACATCTCCATCTTTCTCCTGTTCATCTGCAATCTTTTGAAGGAGTGGAATATTGTTTGTCAAAATTGCTTGTATATGATTTGGTTTGGTGAAAAATTCTGGTTTAAGCAATATGACGTTCTCGTTGTCATGTTCCACCCCCTCTTTATGATCCACTCATCTCAAGAGGAGATCTGGTTTGGCTGAACTCTTTCCCGGTCTGTGGGAAAGGTGGATATTGAACCTAGAAAGAAATAGAGACCATCGAGCCTGGCAACGGTTCAATTTCTGGGCACTCATAAAGTACTCTAGGTTTTTGTGATCCATGAGGATCTGGACTGGACTATCTGTTCCTTCTAGATAGTGCCTCCATTGTTCCAATGCGCGTATAATGGCTAACATCTCTTTGTCGTAGATGTCATAGTTCCTCTCTGCTGGTGATAACCCTTTGCTGATATACGCCACTGGATGCCATTTCTCATCATCCCTCATCTGTGATAATACTGTGCCTGTAGCATAACCTGAGCTATCTGCTTCTACAAGATAACGGTGATTGGGTTCTGGGAAAACTAAAACAGGTTTAGAACATAATGCTGTTTTAAGATTTTCAAATGATTCTTGTTGCTCAGAATCCCGATGCCATTTGATATCTTTTTGTAGGAGTGAATTGAGAGGTTTTGCTATGTCTGAAAATCCTCTGATCAAATGCCGATAAAAGTTGGTGAATCCTAGAAAAGAGTGAACTTCTGTGACAGAGGTTGGGATGGGCCATTCCACAATTCCTTGGACTTTGACTGGATCCATCATGATTTTGTTGAAGGATATTTTAAGTCCTAGATAGTCAATTTCTGTCTTTTCGAAGTCGCATTTTTCAGGTTTAAGATATAACTTGTTATCACATAATATCTTCAACACCTCTTCCACTATGATCCTATGTTCTTCAATCGTCGCTGTGAAGATAAGGATATCATCCATATAGACTACCACTTTCCCTTTTGCTATGATTCATCATTGTTTGGAATGTGGCAGGACTATTGGTAAGTCTGAAAAACATAACAAAGGGTTTGTATAATCCTTGATTTGTGATGAAGGCAGCCTTCCATTCATCTCCTTTGATATGAACATTGTTATATCCCCATCTGATATTGAGTTTCATGAAGTATTTTGCCCCTTTGAGCTTATCAATCAATTCTGAGATGAGTGGTAGGGGATAAGAATTTTTGATCATAATTTCATTGAGGCATCAATAATCTTGAATGGGACGTAGTTCTCCTGATTTCTTTTTGATGAAGAAAAATGGAGAAGCTATGGGTGATTTGGATGGTCTGATTCATCCTGATTTCAAGTTCTCTTCAATAAACTTCTCTAACTCCTTTTGTTCCATAAATGAAAGATTATAGATCTTCCCCATGTGCATTTTCGCATTTGGTTTCAATTCAATTGCATGGTCCCAAGTGCATTTGGGAGGTAATTCATCAAATGATTCTTTTGCAAATACCGATTTGAAACCATGATATGCCTTGGGTACTATGTCTTCAAAGGACTTCTTAATCTTTCGTTTTTCCACTTCTATCACAAGATCTTGAGATATGTTTGATATGGATGCTTCCAATTCAGGATCTCAGACCATGACACATAGTACTTTGTCTTCTTTTCCTACTGTGTCCTCATCTTCATCGTCAACTTCTTTCAATTCAGGAACTTCCTTCTTCTTCTTCTTCTGTTTGTGTTCTTTTCATTCTGCTACTACCCTGACATGACATCTTCATGGACATCTGGTAAATTTTACCCCTCCTGTTTCCCAGTTTATTTCTGGATTGTGAATCTTTAGCCACGTTTCTCCAAGAATAAGGTTGACTTTTCCTAATCCAGTAACACAGAATGTGGTTCTTTCTGTGTGATTTTGGATTTTGACTATAAGATCCACTGTTTCTTTGATAGAACCTCTTTTGTTTTTTGTTCCATCAACATTATAAACTGGAATGGTGATGGGGAGTTTCTTTGTAACAAGACAATCATTTTTGACAAATTCTTCGTCTACATAACATGTTGTTGCTCCTGAGTCGACCAAGGCTTGGAGGGTAATTACTTGTCCATTACCGGGTTTCTTGACTTCCAGTTCTATCATGGGTAATTCCATTCGTATTCCCATGACTACATGCTTTTTTTTTAGAGAGGGCATACTCTCTGATGTCTTCATTTCAGTCTTTTTCTCTGATGCAATGTGATTAAATATTTCAATCAGATCACATACATTGGCATGGTCAACAGTGCCATCATCTGGAGTAAGTACTGAAATATGATTGGACAAGGTAGTGACATCTACTACTCATCCTTTCCAAAACCCACTTCCTTAGCGATTTTCTTTATCACTTCATCATTCAACATCTGTGCAAATTCTTCCATGGTCATACCCCTAATCTGCTCGTGAATGGTATGTAACTTCTCTTTCTTCTTCTGAGGGCAGTCACGTGATATATGCCCTTTTTCTCTGCAATTGAAGCAAATGATTTCTCGACATCTTTGCACATGATCTACATCCATTGGTACTGTTTCATTGCTAGATTTGTGGCTTGTTCCAGAAGGATTAGTGACATTGCTTTGAGTATTGGCATTGTGAGGCTGACGTTTGCCAGCAAGGTCACACAATGTATAAGAAAGGAGAAAGGGCTAACAAGAGGGATGAGATCATGCTTGTGCAAACAGATATCCCAGATGTATTCAGCTGAAGAGTAACTACAATACAGCTGAAGTATATATAGTAAAAGGAACCTGTGCACAGACCATGTGTGTACTATAGGGCAGGTGTATCATAAAGGAATGCGCAGCATTCCTGTGAACAATCAATAAGCAACTTACACAGCATCAGTAAGGATGCGCAACTCCTGTGGGAAGCTCTGTAAGTGACTGTGAGAATACGTGTCATATATGTATAGTAATCAGGCCGATGACAAAATGGAAATGAGTCATGTATAATCGCGATAAGATCTATGTGATCTGATAAGATATCTTCTGTAGATCTTGAGCGATAAGGATAAAAGAAATCGTAGAATTAAGAGAAAAATAAATGTGTCCTGACAAATACCCCCTCTTTTAGGGCGAGACGACTCGATGAGCATATGCAATCCCTGTAGAACTGAATCCTTGTCCTCCTCGACTAGTATCATCCAATGATTCAACTTCAAGAACATCAGCGATAGAAATATGTTCGAGAATCAGTTGAGCAATACGATTGCCAGAATTGATTTTGAAATCTTCAATGCTGAGATTTATGATAAGTATTTTCAGTGTTCCCCTATAATCTGAATCGATGACACCCACACCAATATGAATAGAATTCTTAACAGCCAAACCACTGCGAGGCGCAATTTGGCCATAACAATGATCTGGTATAGCTAAGGCGATTTGGGTGTCAACCAATTTTTGACTATGTGAAGGAACAATGATTTCTTCAGCACTGTAGAGATCTAATCCAGCTGCGTATTCTGATCCTCGTGTGGGTAGTTTGGCTGAGTCTGAAAGTCGTTTGACTGGTATTGAACATTTTTGAATAGCATGTATGGCAAGGGGATGTTGTGCATGGAACTCTTTAACCAGTTTTGGTACGTCTTTGAGAATGTTTGTAGCTGGTTCCCAGGAATTTTTGTCTTCTGGGTAATTTTTCCATTTGACAAGATATTGGATTTTCCCTCTATTTTTCCTACTATTCAAAATTATTTCGACTTCATATTGTTCGATACCATCTTTGATGATTGGAGGAGGTGGTATTTTGATAATTCATTCTGGAATTTCATTTGGAGTATGAGGTAATAGTTTGGCAACATGAAAGACTGGATGGATTTTCATCGACTTGGGTAATGTCAATTTGTACACGTTGTTTGACAATATTTGTTTGATTGGATAAGGTCCAAGTCGTTTATGATCCAATTTCTTTGTTGGTCTTCCTGTTTGAATGTTTGTCGCGTCCAACCAAACTTTGTCTCCTACTTCATACTTGGGTGTTACTCCTCTGTGAGCATCGTAATACTTCTTCATATCATCAGCAGCTTTCCTTAGCGCTGACTCTGCATCCTCCCTTGTTCTCTTCATTCCTTCTATAAAATTTTCTACCGATTTGATAGAGGATGTCTTGCCCAATTCAAAACCCATGCGAGGGTTTTGTCCAGAGTTAATCATGAATGGGGAGTACTTGGTCAAGGCATTGACTCTGTTATTATAGCAAAATTCTGCCATCGGTAGCCAATTCATCCAGTCCAATTGTCGATAATCAATGAATATTCTGAGGTATTGTTCAATTTCTTGGTTGATTCATTCTGTTTGACCATCGGTTTGAGGGTGATAGGCTGTGGATAAAGCAGTTTTTATGCCTAATAGTCGATTTAATTCTCACATCATTTTGGAAGCAAATTGTGGTCCCCGATCTGATATGATCTTTTCAGGGAGTCCATGATGTTTCCAAATGTTATCTCTGAACATCCTCACTATTCCTTCTGCGGTTACGTCCAATGTTGTTGGCATGATGTGTATCATTTTAGAGAAATGATCAACAACCACAAGTATTGAATCATATCCTTGACTTTCAGGCAATTGTGTGATGAGATCTGTAGATATGATTTGCCATGGATTTGACGGTATTTCGTTTGGCGTCAATTCGCCTTGTGGTTTCTTTGTTATCATTTTTGTTCTCTGACAAATGTCACAACTTTTGACGTATTTCCTGACATATGCGGCCATTCCCTTCCACCAAAATGTTCTTGACACTAACTCTAGTGTCCTCCATTGTCCTGGATGTCCTGCAATTGGAGTGTCATGGCAGTATTTTATGACTTCTGCTCTGCAACTATCAGGGACTAGGATTTTGTCTTTGAACATGAGTAATCCTTTTTTATTCTGTCCCCATCCTGCTATGGTTGCTGTTTTGCATTCGTCTGCTGATAATTCTGCCCACATTTTGACATCTCCATCTTTCTCTTGTTCGTCTGCAATCTTTTGAAGAAGTGGAATGTTGTTTGCCATAACTGCTATGATGTGTTTGTCTATAATCTGGGATGCGCAAGCACTATCAACCAGGTTATTTTGTTTGAAGAATTCGGGTTTTAGCAGTATGACATTCTTGTTGTCATGTTCCACCCCCTCTTTATGATCTGCTCGTCTCGAGAGGAGATCTGGTTTGGCTGAACTCTTTCCCAGTCTGTGGGAAAGGTGGATGTTGAACCTAGAAAGAAAAAGAGACCATCGAGCCTGGCGACGGTTCAATTTCTGGGCACTCATAAAGTACTCTAGGTTTTTGTGATCCGTGAGGATCTGTACTGGACTATCTGTTCCTTCTAGATAGTGCCTCCATTGCTCCAGTGCATGTATAACAGCTAACATCTCTTTGTCATAGATGTCATAATTCCTCTCTGCTGGTGATAATCCTTTGCTGATATACGCCACAGGGTGCCACTTTTCATCATCTCTCATCTGCGATAATACTGCTCCAGTGGCATAACCCAAACTATCTGCTTCTACAAGATAAGGACGATTGGGTTCAGGAAAAACTAAAACAGGTTTAGAACATAATGCTGTTTTAAGGTTTTCAAATGATTCTTGTTGTTCTGAATTCCAATGCCATTTGACATCTTTTTGTAGAAGTGAGTTGAGGGGTTTTGCAATGTCTGAGAATCCTCTGATAAAATGTCGATAAAAATTGGTAAAACTGAGGAAGGAGTGGACTTCTGTGACTGAAATTGGTATTGGCCATTCTGCAATACCTTGAATTTTGACAGGGTCCATCATGATTTTGTCAAAGGAGATTTTCAGTCCAAGGTAATTGATTTCTGTCTTTTCGAAGTCACACTTCTCTGGTTTGAGATATAGTTTGTTATCGTGTAATATCTTCAACACTTCTTCCACTATAATCCTATGTTCTTCAATTGTCACCATGAAGATAAGGATGTCGTCCATATATACCACCACCTTTCCTTTTGCTATCAACTCTCTAAAGAGATGATTCATCATCGTTTGGAATGTGGCAGGACTATTTGTAAGCCCAAAAAACATAACAAGAGGTTCGTATAATCCTTGATTTGTAATGAAGGCAGCCTTCCATTCGTCTCCTTCTTTTATATGAACATTGTTGTATCCCCATCTGATATCGAGTTTTGTGAAGTGTTTGGCTCCTTTGAGTTTGTCAATCAACTCTGAAATGAGTGGTAAGGGGTAAGAGTTTTTGATCGTAATCTCATTGAGGCGTCAATAATCTTGAATAGGATGTAATTCTCCTGATTTCTTTTTGATAAAGAAGAAAGGAGAGGCCATTGGTGATTTTGATGGTCTAATTTGTCCTGATTTCAAGTTTTCTTCGATAAACTTCTCCAACTCTTTTTGTTCGGTAAATGAAAGATTGTAGATCTTCCCCATGTGCATTTTTGCATTTGGCTTTAATTCGATTGCATGATCCCATGTTCATTTGGGAGGTAATTCATCAAATGATTCTTTTGCAAAAACCAATTTAAAGCCATGATATGCTTTGGGTACTATATCTTTGAATGACTTTTTGATCTTTCGTTTTTCTGCTTCTATCACCAAATCCTGAGATATGTTTGATATAGATGCTTCTAGTTCAGGGTTTCCGATCATGACACATAGTACTTTGTCTTCTTTTCCTATTGTGTCTTCCTCTTCATCGTCAACTTCTTTCAGTTCAGGAACTTCCTTCTTCTTCTGTTTGCGTTCTTTTCGTTCTGCCACTACTCTGACGTGACATCGTCGTGGACATCTAGTGAATTTCACCTTGCCTGTTTCCCAATCTATTTCTGGATTGTGAATCTTTAGCCATGTTTCTCCGAGGATAAGGTTGACTTTTCCTAATCCTGTAACACAGAATGTAGTTCTTTCTGTGTGATTTTGTATTTTGACTATAAGATCCACCGTTTCTTTGATAGAACCTCGTTCGTTCCTTGTTCCATCGACATTATAGACTGGAATGGCGATTGGGAGTTTCTTTGTGATTAGACGATTATTTTTGACAAATTCTTCATCTACGTAACAGGTTGTTGCTCCTGAATCTACCAAGGCTTGGATCATAATCACTTGTCCATTGTCTGGTTTTTTGATTTCCAATTCTATCATGGGTAGTTCTGTTCGTGTTCCCATGATAACATACTTTTCTTTTTCTAGAGAGGGCATACTCTCGGATGTCTTTTCTTCAGTCTTTTCTTCTGATGCAATGTGATTAAATATTTTGACTGGATCACATACATTGGCGTGGTCAACAGCGCCATCATCTGGAGTAAGTACTGAAAAACGATTGGATGATGTAGCGACATCTACTACTCGTCCCTTCCAAAACCCACTTCTTTAGCGATCTTCTTTATCGCTTCGTCATTCAACATCTGCACAAATTCTTCCATGGTCATACCCCTGATTTGTTCGTGAATGGTGCACAATTTCTCCTTCTTCTTCTGTGGGCAGTCTCATGATATATGCCCCTTTTCCCTGCAGTTGAAGCAAATGATTTTGCAATGCCTTTGTGCTTGATCTACGTCCATTGGTACCATTTCATTGCTGGCTTTATGGTTTGCAGAAGGATTAGCGACATTATTTTGAGAGTTAGCATTGCAGTTGTATCTGGGTCCCCAGCTTGAGGATCCCCTGTCTGCAACCAATTGCTTGAACTCTCTCATATGTCGATCTGTGCTCTGCGCCATTTGTTGCCATGATAGGTACATTGAAGGAGGAGGATTGATGTTATAGATTTTCTGTAGAAGATCTACATTTAGTCCTCTTTTAAAGCAGTTGATGAGTGCTTCATCATCGTATTTTGTCTTGGCTGCTATTAAGAGGAATTCTGTAGTGAATTCTTCTGCTGATTTTCCTCCTTGACGTAGTTTATGCAACTGTTGTTGCACTGTTTGTGCTTCATCTGGATCGCCAAATTGTGCTCGAAATTTCATGTTGAAGTCCATCCAATTTGTGAAAGGTTCTGGATATGATGGATTATTTGGATGGGCTTCATGTAACCGTTGCTTGGTGACCACTAGATTTCTCCAGGCTTCAGCACTTCCTCCTATCATATATGATAGGGCATATGTGATTCTGTTGCTGTCGGTCCACGTTTTGTTTGCTGTGAATACAAGAAATAATTCTTGTATAAAGGAATCAAGTTTGTCGTGCTTCCCCGAGTATGGAGTAGGTGACGAAACTTTTACCTGGTGTTGGGCAAATACGTGGCCTGTGTGGGCGGCAGCGAGGCCAGAGATGTTTGTCAAAAGTGGTGTTTGGGTTTGGGGGGTGGATAGCATCGATGTTATTTTGGCCAAGGATTTGGTTATCTTGACCAATGCGTTCCCCATTTCCAATTGATGAACTTGTTGTTGTTGTTGTGCCAATTTCGACTGCTCTATCTCGTGCCTCATTATCTCCAAGGTATCCTCCAGATCCACTATCCAAGTCGCTATCAGATTGATTCGGTCATTGTCCATCCTTTCTTCTGATGAATCCGATATTATTGGTGCTGATTCTTGTGCTTGCCAATTTGATGGACCGCTCATCTGATGACTTCTCCCCTAAAGACGAATTGTTGGGGGAGCGAATTGTAATACGGGCTGGTTCTTTCCCAGTAGTGAGGAAAGTAATGCCATGGGAATTCTTCAGGATGAGTGGTGTAGTATGGATTGTGAAGCTTGTAGAACCAGATGGCTTGCTGTCTGCAGTATTCGAATGCGTTGCCGTAGAAGTGGATGAGGGCTTGAGAAGTGCGCGGTCGTGTGGGTGGAGGTAGAGGAGAAGTAAGTCTGGCGTATGATTTGCCTGACCTAGTCCTCTTTTCTGAGCAGAGTATTCTTGGAATAGTGAAAGATAAAACTGCGCGAAGTGAAAACTCTTTGTTCCTTTTTCAAGGGAACAAGCCTTTCAAATGCAGAGTGGAAGTGGGATGTAGGTAGTTGTACTAAGTACTTAAAACTACTACAAAAGAGTTCTTGATATAGTAAAATGTTATAGTATCTCTGGTCTGAACGGTTGTCAGAGAGATCTTCGGTGCCCCACTAATTGGTAGACACCCTTGCACTGCTCGCTGAGGCAATGTATGGCCTGGCGCTGCAGCTGAACTATGAAGAATTTGAGAACTATAACAGTACAACACTCTCTTTGAGTGAGGAGGGAGGGGAGTGATGATGCGGAAAGGGAATAGATGTGTGAGGTTGTGAGGGATGAGGAGCTGAATACAATTGTGAGGCTGACGTTTGCCAGCAAGGTCACACAATGTATAAGAAAGGAGAAAGGGCTAACAAGAGGGATGAGATCACGCTTGTGCAAACGGATATCCCAGATGTATTCAGCTGAAGAGTAATTACGATACAGCTGAAGTATATATACTAAAGGGAACCTGTGCATGGACCATGTATGTACTCTAGGGCAGGTATATCATAAAGGAATGTGCAGCATTCCTGTGAACGATCAATAAGCAGCTAGCACAGCATCAGTAAGGATGCACAGCATCTGTGAGAAGCTCTGTAAGTGACTGTGAGAATATGTGTCATTTGTGTATAGTAAACAGTCCAATGATGAATGATGAATGAGTCATATATAATCACGATAAGATCTACATGATCTGATAAGATATCTTATGTAGATCTTGAGCGATAAGGATAAAAGAAATTGTAAAATGAAAAGAAAAATAAATGTGTCCTGACAGTACAGTAGGGAAGCTGAACGAAAGTGTATGGTATGTACAGTGCTTTGTCAACAGTTCTTTCAGAGAGACCAAGCCTAAAGATTTGTGAGGTCTACCAGCATGGCCTTAGTTTGCTGTTGCCAAAGGCAGTTGTTCATTCAATTGCTGGACCTCTCTCAATCTGTGGTGTTCAGCTGCTTGCTCTCAATCTCACTTCCACCTGTCTGACAGAAAAGGGGTGATACCTGAGTTGCTCCTTTTATAATAAAGGCATAAGCATTGTGATCTGACATTGCCTTGTGGCGATTTCCTCTGACTGTGACTATCTGGGGTGTGTGGAGGATCTGGCAACTCTATCTCTATCTCTGGCTCTGGCTCTGGCTCTGTCTCTGGCCCTTGGTTTTTTTCACAGCTGCATTTCTTCTTTTAAATGGATAATACCTCAAGGTATATTTCTTTATTCATTTCTATCCCTCATCCTTTTCTAAATATCTCTATATCCTCTTACAGCCCTGGGTCTCTTCAATATGAAACACCACCCCCAGATGCACAGCAACATGCTCAATTGCCTGGGTATGTTTTCCTTTTTTTCTCTTTCTTTTTTTGTGCTAACATTTCATGCTCTTTTCAGTCCAGAACTACCTGATGCTAACCAAAGCTCTGAGATCCAGCATGAGGATGCAGATCAGAGGTATGTCATCATCTACACCTCTCAATTCTCAATTCTTTATGACTGACTCCTTCCCTCCTTTTTCTTAGGTCACCACCACACACTCCTGAGTGCACTCACCAAAATCAGTGTGAGCAAGATAGGATCCAGCATGAACTGCAAATGACATCACCATCATCATGTCATGCACAGCAAAGGGATCCACCTGTGGGGAATATTCCACAACCCAACTTTCAACAACCACAACAGGCTGCCCCTCTCCCTCAGAATCCTCCTTATCCTGTTCCTCTCCCACAGAACCCTCTTGCTCCTCCATATCCTGCTGCTGTCTATCCTGCTCCTGTCCTCCAGAATCCCCTTGCCCCTGCATATCCTTATTATCCTGCACCTCTCCACCCATACTATCCTCCTCCTGTACCCCCTGTAGCATGGCAACCACAGGCTCTGCAATATTATGTCCCCACTCACTATCACCCAGCACAATACCCATATGGATATCAGCCTATGCCTCTTCCCTTTCCATATCCACACCATCCACCTGTCCCTGTTCAAGGGTATCCTGGGGTCCCTGGACCTGTCAATCCACCACAGCAGCAGCAGCAGCAGCAGCAACACACAAATTGGGATCAGGAATTGCATTGTGGCTTTCAACAGCATCATGCTGAGCATGTCAATCACCATGTAGCACAGGCTCACATGGATCAAGGTCAATCTGCAAATGTGAGGGATCCTGCAAGAAATCTGGAAGGGCAAGGAGTACATCATGCACAGGTTGGTCATATTTGTAGTACATATCAATTCTGATCACAATCTCACCTTGATTTTGAATCCTTGCATTAGGTCTTGGAGCAGCAAGTCACAGGAAATGCAGCAGAAAATCCACAACAGCCACCACAGGTCAGTAATTATAACATATATTTACATTTGATCATGGGCTCATTTGTCCTGATTCTTCTAGGAGGAGGAGCAAACTGGAGAACAGGCACAGCAAGCAGCACAGGACCAGGACCAGCATCAGCAGCTATCTCAGGAACATGCCCAGGATGTGGACTTCAATGTCCAAATGTCTCAGCACCATCAGCCTCAGCAAAACAATCCTGAAGTGGATCAGCCACAGCCTCCTGCACCCCTTCCATTCCCCATCCCACTTGGCTGTCAGCAATATCATGTGCAGCATCACTATGCCATGGAGGCTTTGGATTGCACCTTGCAATACCTGCTGGAGGATGGGGTTGTATTTGGAGGGATCACTGTGCTCTTTGGTGGGGACTTTTGCCAAATCCTGCCTGTTATTCCCAAGGGCTCCAGACAGCAGATAGTCAATGCCTCCCTCTGTCACTCTCAGCTCTGGAAAAGCACCACCATCCTCCACCTCAAGCAGAACATGTGTCTTGACCACACTCCAGGCAGTGCTACTTTTGCTCAGTGGTTGCTTCAAGTTGGTGCTGGAGGCCAAAACCCATCCATCAAACTCCCCACCAGCATGTCCCTCCCAGAGAACACTGTCCAGATGCTGATTGACTCCATCTACCCTGGGATTGCAGATGCAGAGGGGAAGCCTGACCATTATTTCTTGGAGCACACCATACTCTCCTCCAAGAATGACACTGTTGATGATCTCAACTCTGCCATCCTTGCCCAGTTTCCAGGAGAAGACACCAGCCTGTTCAGTGTTGACAAAGTCAAGAGTGGCCAGGAAGACTATCCCATTGAATACCTCAACTCCCTCAATGTCTCTGGCATCCCCCTTGCCCACCTTCATGTCAAAGTTGGCTGTCCCCTCATGCTCCTCAAGAATATGGACCCATCCCATGGACTCTGCAATGGGACTCACCTATTGCTGCTGGAGGTCAAACCACATGTTCTCAGGTGTCGCATCTTGGGTGGCAAGCATGCAGGCAGGGTTGTGTTCATCCCCAGGATGGTCTTGGGGCCCTCTGAAGAGTCACTGCCCATTCCTCTATCATGCAGCCAATTCCCAGTTTGCCTTGCCTTTGCCATGACCATCAACAAGTCACAAGGTCAATCAGTCAGTCATGTTGGATTGGACTTGTGCTCTGGAGTTTTTACCCATGGTCAACTCTATGTTGCATTGTCATGCTGCACATCTGGGGACAGGATCAAGGTCCTCTTTCCTGAGGGTTCCCAGGGAGGATCAACCTTGAATGTGGTGTATCCTGAGGTTTTGCAGGATATCTTGGCAGGGCCTTGGTGAGTTTTGTTGCTAATAGACTATATAACACTTTCTAATTTAATGTGGCATAGAAGAAGCAGCAGCAGCAGCAAAGCAGGGAGTGGAGTGTTCAGGCAAGATTGGTTTCTGTACTGGATTGGTAAATTGTACTGTTGAATTGCACTGTTGTATTGTACTCACCTATTTTCTCCCCTCCTAGGTGAGGGCACAGGGTTTATGGTGGAAGGGAGGTGATTGGGATTGGCGTGTTGGTTTGGAAATTGGAGTTGGTTTGTGAACTGGGATTGGTCTGCAAATAGATAGAGAAATGTTTCCTTTTATTCCCTATTGGAACAGCATATGTATACCTCTTATTCTCTGGATACCCCTTGGTTTGTAAATGGGTAGAGCACTGTTTCCTTTTATTTTTCCTATTACTCCATGTTGCAATGCAACAGGTCTTTACAGAGCAGGGACAGGGACATTGGTGAGGAATGTTGCAACTCATTTAACTATGTCCTTTAGACAATGTTGCAATGCAATAGGATAGGTCTCTACTCCATAGCTGGAGAGGCAATTGGAATTGGTCTGTAGGTTGGGATTGGTCTGTAGATAGATAGAGTATTATTTTATTTTATTTTCTGTTGCAATTGTTGGTTTTTTCATTACCTTATAATGCTGATCACACTGTTTACTTATTTAGTATACTTATATCTATCTCATCTTATTGGTATTTCTTTTCTCTTTATGGTTTGAACTCCTCTTCAACTCTATTTTGCTCTTACTATATTTTCTTTATCTCATCATCTTCTCACCTCAGCACTTCTGCATGTGCTGAGGTGAGTATTTCCTCTACTCCATGAGTTCTCTTCTGACATACCTGCTCTATGCAGCTCTCTCTGTCTTCTGTGTACCCTCTTCCCTCTGGTACACATCTTCTCTATCTTACAGGCCTTTGGACTGTTGTCCTCTTGGGTCATTCATCTCCACCTGGGCTAACAAGCCTATATCTGCAATGTGATGCCCAATCTGCTATTTGCCACTTTGCCCACATTTCAACAGCAATAAGCTATGTATACTTTTGCAGATGATGCTTTATAATTCAATGTTGCAATGTAACAGGTTTTTACACTAGTGGACCAAAGAAGTATGGACAGTAGAACTGTGTATGCATATGTACATAGGTATGTGTGTGTGTACAGTATCAGACCAAAAAAGGCAGGAGGATATTAGTAAGCTTGTAGTCATCAACATAAATAGACCATCCAGAGATAGAAGTTGTTACAAGGCACTTGCTTTGGTACCTTATAACAGTTTTTCTTTGTCTTTTTCTTTTTTCTTTTCTTATATCTTACTTACTATAAGTGTAGTATTAACTACAGCTGTGAGCTTAGCCCCTACTTATAGTAAGGACTCATTTCTCTTTCTCTTTATAGTACTTAAGTATTTACATACTTAAGTGTGAGCTTAGCTCCAAGTACTATAAAGACTTATCTTTTCCTTTTTTTAGTCTTTATTTATTTATTTACATTTACTTGCTAAGGACTGTTACTATACAATTAGCAAAGACTCATCTCATCTCACTTCTGTTTATCCTTGTTTATCTCTTGTTCATTTTCATGTTTGTGGCTGAGCCACTTACTATATCCATGGACATGTCTTAGGTCATGTTTATTGCACAGCAATCATTGTTGAGCCATGAACCTTATTTACTTATACTATCTTTAGGACTCTGGTTTTGTATAAGTAGTTGAAAGACTGGTGGTCTTAAACCCCAGTCTTGTCAACTTCACAATCTAGGGATTCTCCTTTACTACACTTGACCTAAGCTCACTACAAAACTTGTTTCACTCCTAAGAACTCAGTCTAAAGATCTCTAAGTCACTTAAAGTGTCACTAAAGACATCCTAAACTCATCACTCTGGATCCTTGTTTAGTCATTGGCAGTATCATCCTTATCACTATCTTGTTGATCCCACTCTTCATTGTCATCAGGAACATTTACTATGCTTACCAAGTGCATACCAACTACCTTGTTACCAGGGGTATTGTTACCACAAACCTTCCCTAAGACCATCCAATAGGCCACTCTTAGCAGAAGTAGCCTTGCAGGCCAAGGTGTAGATTAAGCAAGAAGAGGACCAGAGACCAGATGTCTTACATGACTGAGAGATCAAAGATGAGGTGTACAACAGAATGGGAAGTACACAGAAGAAGATGAGTGCTGAATAGAGCAGGTATGTCAGAAGAGGGTTGAGAGAAGAGAAGAGATACTCACCTCAGCAACATGCAGAAGTGCTGAGGTGAGGTGAGACAACAATGAGGTAAGAAAGATATAGTAAAGTCCAAATAGAGTCAGAGAAGAGCCTGAACTTCAAAGAGAGAAAGAGATATCAAAGTGGTATGATATGAGAGTGGAACAACATGAATCCATGCAGTAACACAACCAGCACAGAGTATAGCCAGTAAAGATAAGATGAGATAAAGAAAGAGACAAGTGTACTTGATGTGTAAAGTGTGTCCAGTGTCATATAACAGCTAAAAACCAACAGTTCCTGCTTGTGAAAGAGCCATATATTCAGCCTCTGTGGATGAGAGACAAATGACATGCTGCTGCTCCCTGTGCTATCATGAAGACATAGGCTCCAATCAATTTTATGTTGTCTCTGTCTGCTGCCAAATCTGGGTCTGAGTAACTGTAGAGGCTGGCCATTGCAGATCCATCTATAATATAATGGGATGAGGAATGGCAACATGTGGTTTTTTTCATGTCTGAAGCACCACTACAAAAAAGTCATCCCCTGGTGTGGTGCACTAGGTGTGGCACAAATTTCCCATGTGTGCATGCACTCACACAGCAGTGTGGCACAGTGTGCCTGCAAGCACCACACATATATCAATGTGGCACAGTGTGCAGCACATCATCATCATCAGAGTGGCTTCATCAATCACTCTTTTTTCCTCTTTCCTCACATCTTTCCTGTAGTCTGAGCATCAGTTTACTGGCTGCTCAATACATTATGATCTGGCAACTCTATCTCTGGTTCTGGCTCTGGCTCTTGGCTTTTTTTTTACAGCTGCCTTTCTCTTTCAAATGGAAAACAATTCAAGGTATTTCATTATTGATTTGACTGCATCATGCTTTTCTTAAATATATACTTTTTAGCCCTGGACCTCTTGAATATTGGCCACCATCCCCAAATGTGCAACAACATGGTGGTCAATTGCCTGGGTATGTCTGTTTCAATCTTAATATTTCATTTTATTCTTTGCTGACATTCTATCATCTTTTCAGTCCAGAACTGCCTGCTGCCAATCAAAACCATGAGATCCAGCATGAGGATGCAGATCAGAGGTATGTCACCATGCATCACATACACCTTGCTAAGAGTGGCCTATTGGATGGTCTTAGGGAAGGTTTGCAATAACTATACCCCTGCTAACAAGGTAGTTGGTATGCACTTGGTAAGTGTAGTAAATGTTCCTGATGACAATGAAGAGTGGGATCAACAAGATAGTGATGAGGATGATACTGCCAATGACTAAACAAGGATCCAGAGTGACAAGTTTAGGATGTCTTAGTGACACTTAAAGTGACTTAGAGATCTTAGACTTAGTTCTTAGGGTTATAAGTGAGATGAAGGCAAGTGTAGATCAAGGAAAATCCCTAGATTGCAAAGTTGACAAGACTGGGGTTTAAGACTGCCAGGCTTGTCCCTACTTATACAAAACAGAGTGTCCTAAAAATAGTACAAGTAAATAAGGTTCACTCATCAATGATGATTGCACAGCAATCAACAAGATCATGTGACCAAGTCATGTCCATAGTGAACTAAGTAAAAGTAGCCACAAGTGCAAAATGAATGAGAGATAAACAAAGGTAAATAGAGATGAGATAGGATGAGTCCATGCTATTTGTAGTGATAGTCCTTAGCAAGTGAATGTAAATAAATAAATAAATAAAGATAAAAAGATGAAGAGACTTTATAGTACTTGGAGTAAAACTCACAGTGCAGTATGTAAATACTGTAGTACTATAAAGGAGGTAAAGTCCTTACTATAAGTTGGAGCTAAATTTACAACTGTAGTTAATACTACACTTATAGTAAGTAAGATAAAAGAAAGAAAAAGAAAAAAAAGAAAAAACAAGTCCATTACAAGGTGCCTAAGCAAGTGCCTCATAACATAACCTCTGCTGCAGTAATACTACAGTACTATAAGGGTGAGATGATAGAGTCCTTACTATAGGTTGGAGCTAAGCTCACAGCTACAGTTAATACTACACTTATAGTAAGTAAGAAAAAAGAAAGAAGAAAAAAGAAATCATTACAAGGTGCCTAGGCAAATGCCTCATAACACCATGCAGGTGCACAATAATGTCACAATGCAAGTCCACTTGCTCTCCTCCACCTCCAGGAATGATGGCAGCAATCTCCTTTACAGTGGGAGCTTTGTATCTGTGCAGGTCTGTGTTTGGATCCACAGTGATGTGAACAGCCACATTGACCTGCTCTTCTGGAGCCTTGTCCTTGAGGATGTCATGAGCTTGCCTGTACATGTCAATGTATGGGTTGTTGGCAAGCAGCATTGTGTGGAGATCCAGCATGGTGGATGGGTCAAGGTTAGAGTTGTTGGCCAGGTGTGCATTGACAGCATCATTAGGATCAAGGACATAGTGTTTGCACAGGTTTGGGCAGGTGATAGAGATGAATTGTATTGCTGCACATGCACAGAGAATCTCTGTTAGAGATAAGGGGGCCATCATGGCTGCAGAGAGAGTAGTAGTGCAGACAGAGGCTGGTGCCACAATGTGATGATGTAAGTCAGACAAGTGTAAATGTTGTCTGAGGAGATATAGCATAGGGAATCCATCTTATATAGTGGTTTGAGATGAAGGTTTATGTGGAGAATGAAATGTAGAGTACAAGGGCTGCTAAACATGGATGTGGGGTGCATGTCATAGTGACACAGTCAGCAGGGCCCATGTGGGAGAGAAAAGCAGTCCAGGATGTAATGAGTACATGTGAGGTATGTAAAGAGTATGTGTGGAGGGAAAGGCCAAATGAAATTATAGTAAACATATGAAATATTCAACACATAGAACTGAGCATAGTGTGGTGTGACTCCAGGATTTGGAAGGATGGCCCCCATCTTGTGATAGAGAGAACCATGGAGTCTGAATGCATAAGGTCCAGATCCAGCAAGCACAGTATCATTGACATTTGCACCAATAGATGTGAATGCAAAAGCAGCATTGTATTGGCATATGTTGCTCCTGAACCTTTTTGCAAATGGATCACTGCCATTCAACAGCCTAGAAAGAGTGGGTGGTGGTTGGGCAAAGGGAGGGAGGTGGATCTGGCCCTGCAAGCAACACATGCCAAATAGGAGATGATTTACAGTGGATGCTGTCAACTTCTCACAGATGAAGTGAAGAGCATGGCAATGAGGGCATTGTTTATCCATTGCATCAAGGCTATGGTGGTTCTCAGGTTCATGGTATTCCTGACAGCCAAGAGGGATAAGGAGTGGAGGGGGTGCAGCAGGCTGTGGCTGATCCATGTCAGGATCATTTTGCTGAGGCTGATGGTGCTGAGACATTTGCATATGGAAGTCCACATCCTGGGCATGCTCCTGAGACAGTTACTCATGCTGGTCCTGGTTTTGGGCTGCTTCCTGGGCCTGTTCTCCAGTTTTTCTGCTCCTAAAGGCATCAACCCATATAAGCCCATGATTAGAATCAGATATATGTTGCATTACTGACCTGTGGTGGCTGTTGTGGATCTTCTGCTGCAATTCCCTGCACATCTTCTGTGACTTGCTGCTCCAAGACTTAATGCAGAGATATAAATGCAGATGAGATTGTTATCAGATTTTACATATATACCATAATATGACTGACCTGTTCATCATTCTCCTGCTGACCTCCCAGATTACTTCTGTGATCCATGGCATTTGTAGATTGATTGTGCTCAGCTGCAGCCTGTGCTTTGTGGTGGTTTACACACTCAGCATGACACTGTTGAAAGCCCTGATGCAATTCTTTGTCTTGATTTCTGTGTTGTTGCTGCTGCTGTTGCTGTTGCTGCTGCTGCTGCTGCTGCTGTGGATTAACATGTCCAGGGACCCCAGGATACCCTTGGACAAGGACAGGTGGATGATGTGGGTGATGAAGGAAATGCATAGGTATAGGTCCCCCAGGTTGATATCCATATGGTTGTTGATGGTAATACAGGTATTGTGCTGGATTATAATTGGGGGGGATATAATATTGCAGAGCCTGATATTACCATGCTGGAGGGGGAAGAGGAGGATATTGTGGGTGGAGAGGAGCAGGATAATATACAGATGCAGGGGCAGGGGGTTATGGGGGACAGGAGCATGATATGCAGGAGCAGGAGGGTTCTGGGGAAGAGGGGCAGGGAGAGGGGCAGCCTGTGGCACTTGGTCAAAGTTAGGCTGTGGAATATTTCCCACAGGGGGATCCCTTTGCTGGGCATGATGTGATGATGGTGATGTCATTTGTAGTTCATGTTGCCTCCTATCTTGCTCATGCTGATTTTGGCATGTGTGTTCAAGTGTGTGTGGTGGTGATCTAAGAAAAAGGAGCAATGGAGTCAGTTACACAGAATTGAGAGGTGTGTTATGAGGCACTTGCTTAGGCACCTTGTAATGGACTTGTTTTTTCTTTTTTTTCTTTTTCTTTCTTTTATCTTACTTACTATAAGTGTAGTATTAACTACAGTTGTAAATTTAGCTCCAACTTATAGTAAGGACTTTACCTCCTTTATAGTACTACAGTATTTACATACTGCACTGTGAGTTTTACTCCAAGTACTATAAAGTCTCTTCATCTTTTTATCTTTATTTATTTATTTATTTACATTCACTTGCTAAGGACTATCACTACAAATAGCATGGACTCATCCTATCTCATCTCTATTTACCTTTGTTTATCTCTCATTCATTTTGCACTTGTGGCTACTTTTACTTAGTTCACTATGGACATGACTTGGTCACATGATCTTGTTGATTGCTGTGCAATCATCATTGATGAGTGAACCTTATTTACTTGTACTATTTTTAGGACACTCTGTTTTGTATAAGTAGGGACAAGCCTGGCAGTCTTAAACCCCAGTCTTGTCAACTTTGCAATCTAGGGATTCTCCTATACTGTGCTTGATCTACACTCACTTTTATCTCACTTTAACCTTTAAGAACTAAGTCTAAAATCTCTAAGTCACTAAGTGTCACTAAGACATCCTAAACTTGTCACTCTGGATCCTTGTTTAGTCATTTGTGGTATCATCCTCATCATTATTTCATTGATCCCTCTCTTCATCATCATCAGGAATGTTTACTACACTTATCAAGCACATAACAACCACCTTGTTAGCAGGGGTATATTTATTGCAAACCTTCCCTAAGACTGTCAAGTAGGCTGCTCTTAGCACATGGAGGTAACCTTAAGAGGATCAGTCATCTGCATCATAGCTATCCCCCATTACACTATGTCCTCCTCTTCCCCAAAGGTGACTCTGGGTTCCACCCCAACATGCCATCACAGCCAGGTCCAAATGGTTGGATGCACTGCAAGAATGTCTCCCAACACTGCTACTATGCATACTGTGCCTTCACCAGACTGAATGAGGCACACTGAAAGAAGGAGAGTGTCCACTTGTATTTCTAAGACACTATTGCACTACTGATATACAAAAGCTGGATGCACACAGACCACGCTTACTAATATAGTGTGGGCCATGGGTATGGAAGAAGAGAAGAGTGATAAGGAGATCAGATAGGATCTAAGAAGATCAGATAAGATCAGATAAAGCCAACAATAGAGTCCTTACTATAAGTTGGAGCTAAGCTCACAACTGTAGTTAATACTACACTTATAGTAAGGACTCTATCTCTTCCCTTTATAGTATTACAGTATTTGCATACTGTGCTGTGAGTTTTACTCCAAATACTACAAAGCACCTTTATCTTTCTTTCTTTATCTTACATTTACTTGCTAAGGACTATCATTATTCAATTAGCAAGGACTCATCCCAGGCATCATCTTTCACAGTGGGAAGCTCTTCCAGCAATACTTGGTTGGTGCTTGGGCATCAATTGGGGGGGTCACCCTGTACTGGATCAGGGCATATAAAAAACAGATACATGCAGATCTGTACAAAAGGCTTCAGGATGCAGTTCATGGCAACAAAGATAGTGCTCCAGTCAATCTTGGACAGCAGGGCCAGCACATTGTCCTTCCCTCCACCCACCAAGGCAGTTCAAGGGATATGTTCCAGCTCTTCCAGGGCTCTATGGCCATTTGTTGTTATGGGCACAAGCCAGACATCTTCTTGACCATGACTGCAAACCCCAACTGGCCTGAAATCCAGGAAGCTCTGCTGAAATATGATGATGGCACATCCCAAACTGCTGCAGATTGCCCTGACATTGTTGCTCACATCTTCAACCAGAAGATGCAAGCCTTGCTGCATGAAATCAAGTGTGGACTTTTTGGGGAGCTGGCTGGTAGTGTCTACATCATAGAGTTCCAGAAGCATGGCCTCCCTCACATGCATCTCCTCATCTTCCTGAAGGCCCCATACAAGATCTGTGATGCCAATCATGTTGACAGCATTGTCTCAGCACAGCTCCCTGATCCTGCCCAAAGCTACATGAGTCTGTCACCAAGTACATGCTTCATGGCCCCTGTGGTGCTCCTGACCATGTCAAATCCCTTTGCATGGAGAAGGATAACAACAAACAATGACATTGCAGCAAGTGTTACCCCAAGCAGTTTTGTCTGGAGACCCACTTTGGAGAGGGTGGATACCCAATCTATGCCAGGCAAGACAATGGCCCCACCTTCACAAAGCATCTCAGTCAGAATAAGGTCCATGTCTTCACCAACTGTGATGTAGTCCCATATAATCCCTACCTGCTTGCCAAGTATGACTGCCATCTCAATCTGGAGGTCTGTGCCTCAGTCAAGGCAGTCAAGTACATCCACAAGTACATCTACAAGGGTCCTTATCGGGCAACTGTGCAGGTTGGGAATGTGGATGAGATCCAGGACTACATTGATGCATGCTACATTGGTCCTTCAGAGGCATGCTGGCACATCTTTGAGTTCTCCATGCACCAAAAGCTCCCCACAGTCTATTGCCTTCCTGTTCATGTGGAGAATGAGCAGCAGGTCTACTTCCAAGCAAGTGATGACCCTCAGGAAGTCCTGGAGCATCCCTCTGCCAAAAAGACACCTGACAGAGTGGTTCAAGGCCAATCTGCAGTATCCTGACAGTGCCTGCCAGTACCTCTACCAGGACTTTCATCAGCACTTTGTGTAGGAACAAAAGGGGCATCACTGGGAGCCAAGATAGAGAGGTTTTGCCACTGGTTGCATGTACTTTGTCCATCCATCTGCTGGGGAGTGCTTCTACCTCAGGATGCTTCTGACCATCATCAAGGGGGCAACAGACTGGAAGGATCTGCGCACTTGCAATGGGGTGGTCCATGCAGCCTACAAGGCTGCCTGTCTTGCTAGAGGTCTCCTGGAGGATGGTGGTGAATGGGATCAGTGCCTGCAAGAGGCTGGGGAGATGCAGACTGGTGGTCAACTGCACCCTCTCTTTGCCTCTATCCTCTACCACAAATCCCATCCAACCCTGTCATTCTGTGGGACCATCACAAAGCAAAACTATGTGATGATTTGCACCATGCCCTCACCACCCATCACAATCTCCCTGATCCTACTGAGGAGCAAGTCCATGACTATGGCCTCTATCTCCTTGACAAGATCCTCAGCAAGATGGGCAAGTACCTCCTTGACTTCCCTCCAATGCCACTCCCCCAGCATCACTGGCAAGTTCTTGGCAACTTCCTTCTGCATGATGAACTTGATTATGACATCTATGACCTCACTCTGCAAGTTGAAGACCATTACTCTACCTTCAATGAGGAGAAGAAGTTTGCCTTTGATGCTGTCATGGCCTCTGTTGATGGCCAAAGCAAGACCTTTTTCCTCCACAGTGTGGGAAGACCTATCTCTGCAACACCATTGCTGCCACTGTGCATGCCAAGGGCAAGGCTGCTCTCTGTGTTGCCTCCTCAGGCATAGCCTCACTTCTCCTAGATGGTGGTCACACTGCCCACTCTTGCCTCAAGATCCCCATCCCCCTCCATGAAACATCCACCTGCAGTTTGAAGTGCAACTCTGACCATGAGGGGCTGCTGAAGGAGACTGGGATCATCATCTGGGATGAGGCACCTATGCAGCATCACTATGCCACAGAGGCCCTGGATCACACCTCACAAGACCTGCTGGAGGATGGGGCTGCATTTGGGAGAATCACTGTGCTCTTTGGTGAGGACTTTCACCAAATCCTACCTGTCATCCCCAAAGGTTCCAGACAGCAGATACAGTGACTTCCAAAATTGATTCCATGTTTTGCAATTTCTCATTGTTTGCTGATTGACTCAGGAACCAGAACCAATAAGACCAAAGTGTATGTTAATGTCTGAAACTAGAACATCAGGGCTATACATTGGAAAATGAATTACATAATTTGGATCAGTATCCATGGAGATACAGACAGTTCAATCTAGAATGTCATTGAATCAATTTTGTAACTGGCTGTCAGAACTGTCAAAGTCTGACAGATCTGTCAAACTTTGACAGATATGTGATTGACAGATGGTTGCTATAGAGATTGTATCTTAGCAACCACTTCAACTGAAGTTATTTAAGCACTGCCAACCCACTCAATGCTTTTCAATTCTCCCATGCACTCTATCTCCTCTGCTCAGAAGGAAAACATCATTGCTAGCCAGCAATGGTCAATCCACTCATAAAATTGCTTCCTCTCTGGGTGTTAGCCAGCCTACAGTTTCCAGGGTCATCCAAAACCTCCTTCCCAACCATCAGTCACCTCATTCTGGTCATCCTTTCAAGCTCTCTGCCACCTCTGAACATGCTATCATTACACAAATCACCACAGGAAAGGTTGCCAATGCTGTCCAGGCCACAAAGCACATCAATTCCATCATCCCCAACCCTGTCTCCTCACAAACTGTGCACCAAGTTCTTAAATGACATTCATTGAAGGCTGTAACAAAGAAGAAAAAGCCACTACTCTCTGCAGTACATCACAAGAAACACTTAGCCTTCACTTTGAAGTACCAAAACTGGACTGTAGAGGACTGGAAGAGGATTATTTGGTCAGATGAGACCAAAATCAACAGAATTGGGTCAGATGGAAAGCAGTGGGTTTGGAAGCAGGTTGGCCAGGGGCTGATTGATTGTGAGGTGCAGGGCACAGTGAAGTTTGGAGGTGGAAACATCATGGTATGGGGCTGTATGGGTTGGGAGGGAGTTGGAATACTTGCAGAGGTTGAGGGGAAGATGAATGCAGATCAGTATGTGAGTATTTTGGAGGACAACCTACTACCCAGCCTGGAGGAATCAGGGTTTTCCACCAAAAATGTCATTTTTCAACAGGATAATGACCCCAAGTACACCTCCAAAAAGGTTTGAAGACAATGATATCAATGTTCTGGACTGGGCTCCACAGTCTCCAGACATAAACCCCATTGAACATCTGTGGCAACATATCAAACAACAGCTGGGGGAGTATTAAACAATGCCTAAAGGAGTTTGGGAGATTTGGGAGAGTGGCAGAGGTGTGTCAGAACTTGATTGAAAGTATGCCTAGAAGACTTGAAACAGTAATTAAGGCCAAGGGGGGTCATACAAAGTATTACAATTCCTAGTTTCTGGTTTTTTGACAGGTAGTTACAAAATTGATTCAATGATACCCTAGATTAAGCTGTTTATATCTCCATAGATACTGATCCAAATTACATAATTGTCTTCAAAATGTATAGCCCTGATGTTCTAGGTTTAGGCATCAACTTACACTTTGGTCTTATTTGTTCTGGTTCCTGATTTAATCAGCAAACAATGAGAAATTGCAAAACATTGAATCAATTTTGGAAGTCACTGAAGTTTCATTCTGGCAGAGTCATTTGTTTTGATAGGTAGGTGACTGGGTGTCAATGGGAATCCAGTCCTTGTTGGGATAATATAGCACTGTAATTGAAATCTGAAGCATCTGTTTTGAGTTTAAAGTAGGCATCAAAATCAGGTATCAGAAGGATTGGGGTGGTAAATCCAGTCTTTAATTGTTTGGATGCAGTTTGTCAGGCATTGTTCCAGTCCCAATATTGATCTTTTCATGTTAATTCCATAAGGGGTTTGGTTATTTTTGTGAAATATTTGATGAAATGTTGATGGAAGTTTCCAAAACATAAAAATAATTGGACATCTTTAACCTTTCTTGGAACAGGCCAGTCAGTAATTGCCAATAGTTTAGCAGGATCCATGTGAACTTGATAATGGGAAATGGTCATTCTGAGGTATTCAATAGATTCTTTCTTGAAGAAACATTTTTCCAGTTTGAAGAATAAATCTTCATCAATAAGGTGTTGAAGGACTTGGTGAACTAATCTAATCTCCAATGTTCTGACACATTGGTTGAGAAGATGAGGATGCTGTCCATGTAAATGATGACATGACCTGCAGTGATAAGGGATATTTGTTGGCAATCATTCTTTCATTTAATCTCTGGTAATCTTGGCACAGACATAATTTGCCATCCTTTTTTCCAACAAAGAAAAAAGGAGCTGCCCATGGAGAATTTGATGGGCAGATGTACCCTTTTTTGCTGTTTTTGGATATGAAGGTGTGAAGTGCTTCTCATTATTTGTTGTTGATGGGGTAGGCTTTTCTGGCATATGGTTCCATTCCTGGTTTCAGATCAATTGCATGATCCTATGATTGTTGCTTGGGTAGCCAAGTAGAAACCTCTTCATTAAAAACATTTTCTAGATCATGATAATGGAGGGGGACTAAATCTATTCCTTTTCTATCATGTTAATTGTTCATAGTGATTTGTGTTGATAAGGTTATCTGAAATAGGTTTAGTCCATCTAACATCTATTGATCTTTGATTTGGTTTGGATAGTCATCTTCTTCAGAAAATGCTGGTAGGATGGTTGTGGTGGAAGTTTTACATTCTGATGGGCATCATGAAAATGAAATGGTGTCATTGGTCCAATTGATATTTGGGTTATGTTGTCATTGAATGCACAGGCTTGGGCAAGCAAGGACAAACAATATAATTGACAATAGAAGTGTAAGTGAATCCCTGTGAGGGGAGAGAGCAGATAGCATATCTGCAGCAGGTAGTGGAGTGAATGCAAATAGAGGTGATGTGATGTGGTTTAAGTGCACTGCAGGGAAGTGTGATGAGAGAAAGAAGATGGGAAGAAGTATTGTACTCACTCAGACAGGTGCAGAGACATCTGAGGAGGTTGTAGGTATAGTGTCCATCTTAAGTACTGTATGTGAGTAAAGTTGAAGTGGAGATTGTATTGTAAAGTACAAGGAGCTCCATAGTGGGAGCAACACATGTTGTGCAGAGTAATAAGTGGAGTAGAGGTGATGTGCATCATGCAGAGTGCATGTGAGAAGAGTGAGGCAGTCCATGGTATCATAAATGAGTTATGAATATGTCTGGCATATGTAAGGAGTATGTATGTAGGGAGAGAGAAGGAAGCTGAACAAAAATGTGAGTTGGTAGACATACAGATATTCAACAGTTGTAACCAATCTGTTCCTAGGATGATATCTTCTTTTCCAAAGTTGGTGATATAGAATTTGTTTGTTTCTATATGCAGTTCTTTGGGTGTTCTCTTGATTTGCAAGGTGACTTGACATGTGTGTGAAATCTCCTCTGATGTTCTTTGTTCCATATATACTTTTGACAGGTATTTGTTGTTTGAGTTTCTAGGTGGGTATTCAATGTAGATGTACAAAATATTGATGAATTAAGATTCCTGTTGCTCCACTATCAATAAGGGCTTGAGTGGTGACCTTCTGATTTCTTATGGAGATTTTGACATGAATTCAAATGGAGGGAGAACCATTATATTTTGAGAAAGATATATACAATTCTTTGTCCAAGGTTGAGTTCCTGCTCAAGATGTCTGTAATTAAATCAGTTACTCCTTTGTCCATTACTGACTTAGGAGGCTTTACAAATTCTGAGTGATCTTGAATAGATCTTGCATTTCTGCTTTATCTTTGTCA
Source organism: Albatrellus ellisii (assembly GCA_003314395.1). Classification (NCBI taxonomy): domain Eukaryota; kingdom Fungi; phylum Basidiomycota; class Agaricomycetes; order Russulales; family Albatrellaceae; genus Albatrellus; species Albatrellus ellisii. The sequence goes on along the minus strand of QLPN01004667.1, from coordinate 3,043 downwards.
GATAGTTTCATTAGGGCACAGGAAATGGTGATCATGGGGTCTTCTTCTTCATTACATTCTTGGGTTCAGAACTGAGGGACAATGCTGGGAGTCATATAGTATATATGTACAATACTCTAGGGCAGGCATATGAACTAGCAGAGGCTGCATAGTAGAGTCAACAATAACAACCAATCAGAAAAGGGGATACTGACATCTGCAGTAAGTGTGGGAATAATTAGTGATACTCTGCAGCAAGTGTGAGAGTGCTGAGTGAGCATCTGCAGTAAATGTGAGAAATGAGTCATAACTACTTCATAACCAGGAAAGTTGGAGATTGGATGACATACACATCATCAGCTGATGAAGATGAACAAATAGAATGCACGACCATGGGAATCACTTTGATAGATCATGAGTAATTAAGAAATCTGTAACAATAGAGACATAAGAAAAATAGGAAAAATATAGGAAAAATAGAGGGAATAAAAGGTGGCCTGACACACATCACCAGGCAATGCACATTTTTGCACATCAAACCATGCCTCCCAGTATTTACATGCCACAATACATCATATGCTCCTCTTCAACAGCAATTCCTCTGGTGAGTTAACAGGCTTCATCAATGTTGATTGGGCAGCCAACATCGATGACAGGCAATCCATCTCTGGATATGTCACAGGCATGCACACTGCAAAAGAAGCTGTTTGGCTTTGCACCCTTCTTTCCAAGCTCAGCAAACTTCATGACACTCCTATGACTCTCTGCTAAGAGCGGCCTATTGGGCGGTCTTAGGGAAGGTCTAAAATGTTACTCCTGGTAACCAAGGTTTGGATATTGGCTTGATGAACGTAATAGAGGTTCCGAATGACGATGAAGAGTGGGATTAACGATATGGTTACGAGGATGATTCCACCGATAACGATACGAGGATCCAGTCTGACTTAGTGTAAGATGTCTTGATAGCTTTTAGAGTTCTTAGACTTAGTTTTAAGAAAGAGTGAAGCGAGTGGTTAACGAGCTTAGGTCAAGCGCAGTATAAGGAGAATCCCTAGATTGCGAAGTTGACAAGACTGAGGTTTAAGACCACCAGTCTGTCAACTTTTTATACTAGGCTAGCGATCTAACTATAGTAAAGTTACGCAGTAAAGCGCAGTAAGTAAAAGTCCATGTGATATAAGTGGTTCTGCCACAAGCGTGAAGTGAACAAGGTGTAAACAAAGGTAAATAAGAGCGAGAAAAGGGAGTCCTTGCTAATTGTATAGTAATAGTCCTTAGCAAGTAAATGTTATAATAAATAAAGAAAGATAACAGATAAAAGGATAAGTCTAATATAGTACCTGGAGCTATGCTCACACTTAAGTATGTAATATACTTAAGTACTATATTAAAGAAAAAGAAAGATAAGTCCTTACTAAGTAAAGTGGAGCTAAGCTCACACTTGTAGTAATAATACTACACTTTACTAGTAAGTAAGATAAAAGAAAAAGAAAAAAGAAAACCGTTATGAGGTGCCAAAGCAAGTGCCTCGTAACACTCTCTGGATTGACAATCAGTCCACCATTACTATCACAGAAAATATGGCATTCCACACACATACCAAGCACATCAATGTGCAGTATCATTTCTTATGTGAGAAATATGTCAATGGTGAATTGGAGCTGGAGTATATTCTGACAGGTGAGCAGGTTGCAGATGTGCTAGTGAAGGGGCTGGTGTGGCAGAAGCATGAGCAGTTCTGCTCCAGCTGATAGTGCATGATGTTCAGCACGGTGGTCACCTGAGGCTGGGGCACTCCATTCAATGAGGCTAGAGGGAGTTGGAGCGAGCATGTGGGTACAGACTGGGCAGCAGCCCTAGTAGAAGGAGAAGAACCAGCATGGTTGCAAAGTATGAATAGTAAAGAATGATAAGCAGTTCCATAGCTGGGAGGGAGAAGGTACTCGACTGGACTATCAATGTCCCTATAGAAGCCTTTAAATACAGGCAGAGCGGCGCACAGACCATGCTTATGTAAAGAAAGTGTGGGGCATGGGTGCTGGGGCTAAGAGCAGAAAAAATCTCATGCTAACACCAGCATGGGTATTCACTGGTGCACTAGCTGAGTGGGCATGTTGGAAATTACAACAGTGAATGTGTGACAGTGCAAACAGCACAACACACCACACAGACCTCTTGTGGGACTCAGGGATGATATGGACAAACCCTACTTACAGAAAATTTTCTCTGCATAGTTTTCTTTTCCCTCAGTCTTCTACAAAGAGACTGAGGTCAGTACTTACTCACTGTTATGAGGCACTTGCTTTGGCACCTCATAACATGTTTCTTTTTTCTTTATCTTCCTTACTACTAGTGTAGAAACCTGTTGCATTGCAACATTGAGTTATAAAGCATCATCTGTGAAAGTATACATACCTTGTTGCAACAGAAAATGAAAAGACACATTACTCTATCTGTCTACAGACCAAGTCCAATTTAAAGACCAATCTCAACCTACAGATCAATTCCAATTGCCTCTCCAGCTATAAAGTAAAGACCTATTGCATTGCAACATTAACTAAAGCAGACAAAGCTAAATATTCCTCACCAATGTCCATATCCTATCCTTGTCCCTGCCCATCCCTGTCCCCATCCCTAGTGTAAAAACCTGTTGCATTACAACATCAAATAAAAGGAAATAGTACTCTATCTATCTACAGACCAAGTCCAATTTACAGACCAATACCAACCCACAGATTAATTGTAATTGGCTCTTCAGCTATAAAGTAAAGACCTTTGCAACATTAAGTAAAGCAGACATAGTTAAATGAGTTGCAACATTCCTCACCAATGTCCCTGTCCTATCCATGTCCCTGCCTTATCCCTGTCCCTGTCCCCATCCCCAGTGTAAAAACCCATTGCATTGCAACATGAAATAATGGGACATCATCTGTGAAAGTATACATCAGTTGTTGCAACAGAAAATATAAGGAAATAATACACTACCTATATACAGACCAACCCCAACTCACAGACCAATTCCAATTATCTCTCCAGCTGTAAAGTATAGACCTGTTGTATTGCA
>QLPN01004664.1:0-11432 GCA_003314395.1 Albatrellus ellisii | reverse complement strand
TTATTCTGAAATACAAAGTCTGTGATAGGTTATGAATTGAGCTTAGACTGTTTACACAAGTCTAATTGACCACTCTAGGTATTTGTGGTGACACTTGTCACTTTGCTTTTTTGTTCAAGTCTTTGAACACATCTTTTCCCTCAAATGGTATTCAAGGTAAGTCCCACTTAGGACATGTTTTCCTCTGCCACAATTTCTTCAACTCTATGTAGAGTATTAGGGCCTATTTACTTACAAAGTGCAACTTTGCACTTTCATCTGTGTATGTCAGGTTTCAGCCAGAGTTTAGATCTATGAGCTTGCTGCTGTGGTGTGTGCAGCAGCTTGAACTGCACATTACATAGCACCAGAATGGTGCATACTCACAGTAGTCCCCCTCAGTCTAACCATGGATCAACACTTCTGAACAGGTTTGTTGATTATCTACATGCACTATTTATGCTCAGTCACACACCCACACCCTGTACTTTGTTTGTTAGCTGGTCTGTGCATATTTGCATCTTCCATATAAGGGTTCTCTGTAGCAGCATAGTATATCAGGGGACACATTATATCTTCTTCTCTCCTGTCCTATCTACTCTGTCTCTACTCATCCCAATCTATCTTTTTATGTCAATGACCTTCTGGCTTGTTATCATCCTCAACCTTGTAAGTTTTATCTATATGGGCTTCCTCATGCACTTTTTATCTCTTCTGGGGTTTCCCCCAACATCTCTCTATCACCTCCATCTGCTTGTGGTTGGTGAAAAGGTCAAATGCCTGACTGTGTACTTGTACTACACCCTTGTAACAGAGCATGCTGACTTATCTTACCTTACATCATTGCTTTCTCTCCCTCTGATGCCTGTGGCCCAAACACATTAGTCAGTGTGGTCTGTGCATGTCTTCAGTATGTATAGAAAGTAGACATATAGTGTCTGTAAAATACAAGTGGACATCTTTGTCTTCAGTGTGCTGTCTGCACCTGTCCTTACTCAATCTTCTTCAATCCACTCTTTACAGTCTCCTATCATGGAGACTATACTTATTGTCATGGTTGGCTATTCTGTCACTCTCACCCTTCTTGCTGCCACCTACTTCACACTCATGCCCTTGCCACCCTCTGGCCTCACTCATGTCTGGGCAGGTCCTCTGTCCCCTTCACCATCATGCCAATTCTACTTGTAAAAACCTGAGCAGGGCAGTGGAAACACAAGCATCATTGGGTAGGATGGGTGGGGATTAAGCCCAAGGCAGGTGGCCACAGAAACCAAGGCTAATGCCTGACAGAATAAGAGCAGATGGCCAGGTGACCACATCTGAGTAGGCAGAGAGATATTGTACATGGATAAATGGTACACAGGACAAAGGAAGGCTGCACAAGATGGTACTGTCAGTCAACAGGAAAAATGGTTCACTGGAAAACTCACCTCAGCAAACTGCTAGAGTGCTGAGGTGGTACAATGAAAGGATGCAGTAGATATAGTAAGGGCAGGATATCATTACAGAGGAGCCCAAAAAGGTGAAATACTGGCACAGTATGTGGTCAGTGATGAAAGAGATAAGATAATATAAAGGTAGGACATACTTGAGATGTATTAGTGTGCTCAGTGTCATATAACAGTTGAAAATCAACACTACCTGCATCATCAGAGCTACACCCTCATAACAGAGCTATGAACTTGTAGCAGAGTTACAACCCTCAGTAGTTGGTACAGCTCCACATCATGCTATTAGCATGTCACTTAGACAAGGCCTGGTAGCTCAGTGGTTAGAGCACCCACCCAGAGTAAGGGAGGTCCTTGGTTTGAACCCATGCCAAGTCACTATTTTGGCAATTGCACATTTTAACACTTGCTGGCATGGCTTTTTTTAGCCCTGGCTCTCCCACTCATGTTGACTGATGCTACAGCACCAAAACCTGACTGCTCAACAGGGTCTCAATGCAACTGGACAATTGATGATGAGACCAGGCTCATTGAGTTCCTTCTTGGTCACAAATCTCAGGCAGGTGACTTAGTGACATTCAAAGGTGCTGTTTGGAGAAGTGCTGTGGAGCACCTGGAAAAGTCTTGCACAAAAGGTGGCCTAAAGAGGCATGTCAAAGCAAATGGACCAGGGTGTGTGCAGCATTATTGATTAATTGTGCTGATGAGTGTTCAGCCACTTAGTATTACTTTATCACATGACTAACAGCAGTCAGTACAAATGGTCCATGCACAGTATGCTATTACTTATATACCACCATACTTGTGCTGTAGTAGGGTATGACTTATCCTCATCATCTCTTGCATATGCTGTGTGCAATGTTTCATCAGGTTATGGGCCCTACTGCCATACACACTCCCTTTTTGACAAACTCTGCTACATTAGGCAACAACTCTACTCTCTCAGACTCTTCTTCCTCTTTCTCTTCCTCACTTCTCTATTCACCATTTCTGATGCTGTCTCTGTTCTAAAAATCAATATATGCCTTGAAGGGACCACCAACTATTGTTGATGGGCCACCATAGTAAAACCAGCACTTGTTATTGGTTGATTTTCTTTGGTCTTTACCTTACAGGATGCTGTGCATATGGATATTACATACTAATTGCTCTTTTGTCACTCTTTTGTCATGTACTCACTCACATCTCCAGTTCTATGTGGCCTCCACATTTTTACATATCTATGAGCTTATATCATCTGATCTCTCTTCTATCAGCTACTTTCTGTACTGGTTAACATTCACATGGGTTCATTTACCTGACCCACACATTGTTCCCCTTCTAGGGTCTCTTTTTTTCTTATAGTCAGGACTCCTCTCCAACTCTACTGTTGTCCTACTATATCTTGTTCCTCCTCTCACCCCAAACCTCCGCACTTTTGTCTGTTGCTGAGGTGAGGCTCTCATCTACTCTTTCTACTCTCTTCTTACAGTACCTCCCTCTTAGTTGCTCTTTTGTCACACCTTTTGTCATGATATTCCTCTGCATCTGTATATTCTCCTCTTATCTCTCAGATGTATCTCCCCTTGGACTATGTCCTATGGGTTGTCTTTCTTATCATGGCCTTAGAGGCCTTTATCTTTTATGATGTCATATATTATGCTTATCATGGGAATATGGCAAACAATTACCACTCCCAAAACTCTCCTTTCAACAAGCACAGCCATGCAGGCCAACAGTACCATTTACACAGTCAGCAATGATGAAGGTAAATTCAACTGGGATAGAGATGAAAGAAAGGCCAAAGTAGTAAGCAACATGAGCATCAATGAAACAACACCCACATTCATACATGATGAAACATTGCACATGGCATACACAAAAGAAGATGAGGATAAGTCTATTATAATGCAGAAGCTATAGTATATAAGTAATGGTATAGTGAGCACAGACAATTTATGCTGAGTATGCTAGACATGTGATGAAGTAAGATCAAGTGGCTGAATGCTTGTCAACACCCTCCCTTACTTAGATTACATGACAATGAACCCAAGGCCAGTGCAATGAGAAGTGAAGGCAGGAAGAGGAAGAGGATTCATCAAAGTGTCCATGGTAATAGTAGCAGAAGGAAGGTGATGCAAAGTGACTGACATGTTCTGTACACACTCCCTGATATAATGAGATCTGATGTCAATATGTTTTGTCCCTTTCCCAACTATTGGGTTGGTCATGATGACAATCAACCCTTTGTTATCTTCATATATAACAATAGGTGAAGTAGATGGATAACCAACTTCTGTCAGGAGTGACCTCATCCACACTGACTGAGCAGCAGCTTGCAAAGTGCCATTTATTCAGCTTCAGTTGATGAGAGGTGTACCACATGTTATTTCCTGGAAGACCATGCAATCACACCCTGAGCCATGAGGAATGTGTATGCCCCAATTGATTTTTGGTCATCTTTGTCCATGGCTCTTACAAGGCACTTGCCTAGGCACCTTGTAACAGTTTTCATTTTTCATTGTTGTTTATCTTACTTACCATAAGTGTAGTATTAACAATAGCTTGAGCATATAGCTCACTACTTATAGTAAGGACTATCATTTCCTTATAGCACTTTAGTATTTACACACTAAAATGTGAGCATAGCTCCAAGTACTATAAGATGCATCTTTTCCTTTTATCTTTCTTTCTTTATTTACATCTGCTTGCTAAGGACTATTATTATACAATTAGCAAGGACTCATTCCATTTCATCCTTATTTATCTTTGTTTATCTTTAGTTCATTTCATGCTTGTGGCTACTTTACTTTAGCTCACTATGGACATGACTCAGTCAGATGATCTTGTTGATTGCTGTGCAATCATTGTTGATCAAGTGAACCTTAACTACTGGTACTACCTTTAGGACTCTGGTTTTGTATAAGTAGATGAACAACTGGTGGTCTTAAACCCCAGTCTTGTCAACTTCACAATCTAGGGATTCTCCTCTACTGTGTTTGATCTAAGCTCACCTTCATAACCTAAGAACTAAGTCTAAAATCTCTAAAGTCATTTTAAGCATCACTATGACATCCTAAACTTGTCACACTGAATCCTTGTTTGATCATTGGTGGTATCATCCTCATCACTATCTTGTTGATCCCTCTCTTCATTGTCATCAGGAACATTTACTATGCAATCCAAGTGCACAACAACTACCTTATTACCAGGGGTATAGCTATCACAAACTTTCCCTATGACCATCCAAAAGGCCACTCTTAGCACTTTGACAAGACTCCAAACTCCTCCTAACAACCACCACACTTCTAGGAAGCATGCATTGACACTATGGCTTCTACATCATCTAATCTCCTTGGAGATTATCATTCTGATCTTTGTCCTGCAAATTCTATTGCATTAGATGTAACTAATCACCAGTGGCCCAACCACCTCCAATATGATAGTAACAACAAACTCTTTTACATCAACCATCAACTTGTCTATTTTACTTGTACCAACCCCAACCTGTATTTGGTAATGGACAACCAGTTACCAACAACAACTCACTTCTCTCTGCAAATATGCATCAAGAAAACTCCTTGGATATAGAAATTTGTCATCAACATAGACAACTCCTTGGAAATCACTGTTACCCTTGAAGAATGCACCAATGAAGAAGATGAGTATACATATTATGACAAACACAATGAGTGGATCTACCAAACCATGAAGACAGCAATGAAGAAACAGCTATCATTTGTTGGGACACCTCAGATAAATCAAACTATTATTACATTGAAGTACATCCCAAACAAGTATCTTCACTACCCACAATCACTGAATACTGACAGAGCCTTATCCTGGGAACTTGACCAGCATCTCACACAGGAACTTTTGCAAGGCCTCCAAGACCAAAAACCCCCATTGCTACTTCTGAAAATGTTCCCCAAGTGGAAACCTTCTTTACTCCTCAGGTGCCAACTCAAGGAGATGAAACCATTACCTCATCCACCCCTTTCTTTCAATCAAGAATCACCACCAGAATTACAACTTCAGACCCAATTGATCCAACATCAACAACAGATCAAACAAACTCAGGGCAAACTCAGTCAATTATACCAAGAATGGCAAACATGTCATCTGCTTCCCCCAAGGAACCCAGGCTCAATAAGCCATCCAAGTTTTCTGGAACTGAATCCACTGCAAAAGACTTTATCTGAAAGATTAAACTCCATTTCTTTACCAAGAACTTTAAAGATGAAATTGCCTTTGCATTATCCTTTTGCACAGAAGGAATGGTTGCCAGAACATGGGCCAGACAAATCATCAATCAGCTCCCCACATCCACTTCAACCCTTACATGGAAGCAATTCAAGGAGCAATTTGGTACCAAATTCTACCCAACTAACAAAGGTGAACTACATGCAACAAGATGGATAGGCTAGTCCAGGGAAGAGGCACCACTTCAGAATATGTCACTGTATTCAATTCCATTGCCAACACCATGGGTTATAATGACATAACCAATATCAAAAAATTCAAGAACAGTCTTTGAAAAGACATCAAGGATATCATCATGACAACCAGGGATAAACTACCAGCCACCTTAAAGAACTGGCAAGACATTGCCATTAGGTTAGATCAAAACTGATCTAACAACAACTTCCAGAACAGTCTCAAATCTGGTCAAGGAGGACAATTCCTTTACCCTGATGATTTACTCAAAGGGGATAATGAATTTCACTTATGGAAATGAAATCCACACACTATACATGCCATAGAAGACTTCTCTCCAATGGAACCCTTCCAAGGAGCAATTGTCATATATGGGGTTTACTGGAAATGGAAGATTATCAGACAGAGAATGCAACAAAAGGAAATGAGAAGGAGCATGTTTTAGATGCAGTATCAAAGGACATTTCAGCAGAGAATGCAAGGTCAATTGTGACCAGAACTATGGAACACCCAAACCCACTTATGCAATAAGGGGAACTCAAAAATGTAATGATGAAGAAGACCCCATGATCACCATCTCCAACACCCTCATGAAACTATCTAACAAAGATAAAGCAGAGATGCAAGATCTATTCAAGATCACCCAGAATTTATAAAGTCTCCTAAGTCAGCAACAGACAAAGGAGTCACTGATTCTATTATGGACATTTTGAGCAGGAACTTGACCATGGACAATGAACTGTATATATCTTTCTCAAAATATAACAGTTCTCCATCTATCTGAATCCCTGTTGAAATCTCCATAAGAAGTCAAAAAACCACCACCCAAGCCCTCATTGACAGTGGAGCCACTGGAATCTTAATTCATCAAGATTTTATATACCTATATCAGTTACATACCCAGAAACTCAAACAACAAATACCAGTCAAAAACATCAACAGAACCAAGAACATCAATGGAGATATCACACATACATGTCATATCACACTACAAATCAAGAAACCTTCTACAGAACTGCATATAGAAATGAACAAATTCTATATTACTGACTTAGGAAAAGAAGATGTAATCCTAGGAACCAATTGGTTATGACTGATAAGATCTGGGCAGCACAGCTAGGGAAACAAACACCATGACATAAAATAGATAAATGTTGAGCCCAAAGGCCATTCTAGCAAGAGACAAGGCTATAGCCTTGGTAAGACAGAGCAGAGGGCCTTAAGACCACATCTGTATGATAGAGAAGATGTGTACCAGAGGGTAGAGGGTACACAGAAGAAAGAGAGAGCTGCATAGAGCAGGTATGTCAGAAGAGAGCTCAGAGAGCAGAAGAGATACTCACATCAGCACATGCAGAAGTGCTGAGGTGAGAAGATGATGAGACAAAGAAGATATAGTAAGAGCAAGATAGAGTTGAAAAGGAGCTCAAACCATAAAGAGAAAATAAATACCAATAAGATGAGATAGAGATAAGTATACTTGATAAATAAACAGTGTGATCAGCATCATAAGGTAGTGAAAAACCAACAATGACAACATAACCCAAATATCAACTGGACCAAAGACACCATCTCTTTCTCACAATGTCCAGCAGAATGCAGAAATCTCATGACTACCATTGTTTAACCATTTTCCAAAGGAGACAATCAACCAAACCAGATAGAAGATCAATGGACAATAGAAGGACTAAACCTATTCTGAACCACCCTATCCACACAAATCACAATGAATAACCAATACGACAGAAAAAGCATGGATCTTGTCCCAATTCACTGTCTTGATCTAGGAAAAGTCTTCAATGAAGAAGCATCACCTGTCCACCAAAATGATGCTCCTGGGATCATGCAATTGATCTGAAACCAGGCATAGAACCCTATGCTGGGAAAGCCTATCCCATTGATAACAAACAACATGAAGCACTTCACACATTCATATCTGAGAATAGCAAAAAAGGATTCATTTGTCCATTGAATTCCCCTTGGGCAGCTCCATTCTTCTTTGTTGGAAAAAAGGATGGAAAAATATGTTCCTGCCAAGACTAAACAAAAGAACCATCACCAACAAATATCCACTACCACTTATTCCTGAACTCATCAACAAACTGAAAGGCACAACAATTTTTACCAAACTTGATCTCAGATGGGGATACAACAATGTACACATCAAAGGCAGCAATGAACACAAACACAAAGCCACTTTCATAGCTGATGGGAAACTATGGGGACCAACAGTAATGTTTTTAGGCCTGCAAAATTCCCCTGCCACATTTCAATCTATGATGAACACCTTATTTGATGATCTTATCACCACAGGCCATGTCATCATCTATATGGACAACATCATCATATTTTTGAATGACCTATCAGAACATTGAAAATTGGTTTGCCAAGTACTACAACACCTTATTGATGAAGATCTGTTTATCTGACTGGAAAATGCTTCTATGGGAAGAAATCTATCAAATATCTTGGTATGATCATTTCACATGATCAGGTTCATATGGACCTATGAAATTATCAGCAATCACTGACTGGCTGGTTCCCAAAAAGGTTAAAGATGGCCAATCATTTTTAGGCCTTGGAAACTTCTATCAATGCTTTATCAAAGATTTTGCTAAAATGACTAAACCTCTCATGGAATTAACATGTAGGGACCAACCTTGGGAATGGAACACTCCACAGCAGTCCACATTCAAACAATTGAAACATGCATTCACCACCACCCTGGTCCTGTTAATTCCTGACTTTGATGCTCCATTTAAACTTTAAATGGTGATGAGCACCACATGCATGTAACACCAGAAAATAACCATCAGTGACATCAGGTGAAAACAGTGACATTAATGCACCACATGTGACAATCATCCACAAAAGCATCAATTGCACATTTGCATAGTGTGAAGCTGATGCTAACATCAAAGCTGAACAACTGAGGAAGATGCTGAAACAAAGCAAAGGATAGATCATGCTTTAAAGCTAGTGGATATCCCAGATGATATTATCAGTAAAGTAAGACAAGAGAGGACTAGAGGCTACTGCACCTAGTGGATATCCCAGATGATCAGAACTGGGGATAAAATGCTAAGTGGACTACTGTATATATAGTACTGGAGTGAGTGCACAGACCATGCTATACACTATAGGGCTGGAGTATGAGAACAAAAAGGAATGATGTCATAGCTAATAGTCAAAGGGATGTGTCAGTGCTGTACAATAAGCACAGCAGCTGTGAGAACAATAAGTAAGCACTCCACAGTCAGGGTGGGAACAATAAGAAGGATCCTGCAGTAATAGTGAGAAAAAGAGTCTTAATTACTTCATAATTGGACCAATCAGAGATTGGACAATGGGCATGTCATCAGCTGATGAAGATGAACAAAAGGAATGCATGACCCTGAGAATCACTTTGATAGATCAGGAGTGATTATAAGATCTATAGCAATAGAGACATAAGAAAAAGAAGAGGAAAAATAAAGGAAAATAATAGCAGCCTGATAATTATAGTTCTCTGTTCTTCATAGTTCAGCTGCAGCACCAGGCCTTATATTGCCTCAGCAAGTGGTGCTAGGGTGTCTACCACTTAGTGGGGCATCACAGAACCTCCTGACAACCATTTGGACCAGGAGTACTATAATTTTTACTATAATAAAGAATTCTTTCATAGTACCAGTAATATATATATACTAGTACTTACCATACATACCTCCACCTCCATGTTGTGTTGAAAGGCCTATTCCTTTGAAAAAGGAATAGTGAGTTTTCACTTCATACAATCTTATTTTTCACCATTCTGCACATATTTTGCTCAGAAAAGAGGACTAGATCTGGCAAATCCTACACCAGATTCAACACTCTTCCACCACCTTCTCATCCAAAAACTTCTGCCACTCTCCAATGCTTCTATGCCACCAGCTACTACTACACCCACCAGCAGGCAATTTGGTTCTTCCAACTTCATAATCCCCACTACAATGACCACCCTGATGAATTCCCTTGGTATCTCTTTCCAGAGTACCATAATTGCACCAGCCCACATTGAAACCCACTCCCCCAGGCATTCATCTTTAGGAATGAAAGATGAGCCAACCAGGATCAAGCCAGTGGGGACTACAAAATCCAGCACCAATGGTAGAAGATTCCTCAGAAGAAAGAGCAAGAGAAGAACATCAGGAAAATGAGACAAAGAGATTATGACTACTAGATGTAGAGGAAGTGATGGAGACAATGAGAGATCACATACAGGAACCAGCAAAAGTGCAGAAAGAACAGAGTATGGCTATACTCAAACTGGGCAGTGCCATGACAGAAATAGCAAAAAGTATGAAGGAGATGTCAGCTATGATGAACTGGCAAGCCCAGCCAACTACTCAGGCCAGTACCTCTGGCCAGCCCAACATCCAAACTGGCCCCATATTTGCCCAACACCAGGTAAAAGTTTCTGCACCTACAGCATTCTTGGGGAAGTGAGACAAACTTGACTCTTTTATACAAGAGTTATTTTTGGTCTTTGCCAAAAACAAAACCTGGTCAGACAGTGATTGGATTACATATTCCCTCTCCTATATGATAGGAGGAAGTGCAGAAGCATGGAGGAATTTACAAGTTGCAAAACAATAACTACATGAGGCTAATCCCCTCAACCCTCTTTACCCCATGCCCTTCACTAATTGGGTAGATTTTGATGACAAAGTCTGAGAACAGCTTGGTGACCTGGATGAAGCACATACAGCACAGCAGGCATTACACCACCTTCAACAGTTGGGGAAGATGGTGGAGGAATACACCATGGGGTTTTTGTTAACAGTGGCAGAAACAAAATATGATGACTACACTCTCATAAATTGTTATTGCCACAGACTTAACTCTGATCTTCTACAGAAGATCTAACATCAATCCTCCCCAAAGAACCTACCATGAATGGCAAAGCATAACTCAATCAACAGACAGACATATGTGGGAATTCAAACAATTGATGTAAGCAAGGGGAACACCTCAGGGATTCCCTCACTACAGTCAATCATACTATTGACCCCAATTACCACCACCCACCAATCCACCATTGCAGAAAGCAAGCAATGCCACGGTGCCAATGGATGTAGATGCAGAAAAGAGGGGAATCTGCCCACAAAGGAAGAGCATCAGAGAAATACATGAGGAAATCAGGCAGATGTCTACTACAGACTTTGAGAAGTTGATGTTTGATGAAGGAGAGAGAAGGGTTTTGCAAAGGACAACCAGTAGATCATCCTATGACAAGTTCTCAGTACTTACTCCTGATGATGGCACTGTTGACCATGCCAATGTATGTGATCCCATTGAAATAGTATTTAATCACATTGCATCAGAAGAAAATAAAAGACCAAGAAGAAAGAGACATCAGAGAGTATGCCCTCTCCAAAGGAAAAACACAAAATCATGGGAACAAAGTCAGAATTGCCCATGATACAGATCAGAATCAAAATACCAGAGACAGGACAGTGTCAGGCCACTATTATTTTCCCTATTTTTCTCTTCATTTTTCTCTATTTTCTTATGTCTCTATTGTCACAGATCTTATAATCGCTCCTGATATATCGAAGCGATTCCCAT